>JAGDQP010024978.1:0-27360 GCA_022664845.1 Lepisma saccharinum
TGCAACACGACCCCGTAAGTTCATGTCATGTAATTCGCGGCGGACTGTGATTGTCGAAACAGGTTGGGGGAGGTGCTGATTGAGTTCCTCCGTCACTTGCGCCGCAGTGGCACGACGGTTCCGCGTGACAATGCGCTTTAATACCCGGCGTGCCCTGTCACTGATGCTTTTCTTCCGCCCACTGTTCCGCTTCCCCGATGTGGTTTTCCCGTGTGTTGTGTAGGCCGTCATCACCTTCGACACTGTCCCTGGCGACACACCTAACACACTAGCCACTGCCGTCACACTCACTCCACATAACCGCGCACCAACAATTTGCCCTCTTTGAAACTCTGAGAGGTCTCCCATTTTACACTACCTCCGTCTGCTGCAGCCACTGCACACTCCTGTTCCACGACGCCTGACGTAGTATGGAGACCGACCTAACACACCACCACCAGCAGTCCGGCGCTGCGGTCGCCACGACACCACTGCCAACCCATACATCTGACGTGTTGCCAACTACAGGTGTTTCCATTATTCTGATAAGCATCTGTATATATATATATATATAGTAATAATAAATCACAGCCATATTCAGTCCACTAGTGGATGAGCCCTCTCCCCGAAGGGAGGAATTGGTCTATATAAATGGTAAAACAGGTAGAAAAAAGGATACTTACATGGTAAATTCTTGAGACAGATGTTCAATAACAACACAAACAAATAGAAAAACAGTACGTTTCTCAAAAGCGTTTTCAACTGGTAGGAAAGAAAATTGACAGGTGCGGGACTGGTGTTAAGGAAACGCCATCGTTTCCTAGTTACATTTTAATCAAACAACTGGAATATTGCAAGGCACTGAAAGAAAATACAAAAAGTGTGCAGTGGAAGATGTACCGACAGAGAGGGGACAGCCTTTCCTTCACAATGAAGTTATGTCACATGCGTAGTGTTGCCACCTCAACACAAACTTATATTTTTTCAAGTGTGATGAAGGTTCAATACTTTCGGAGGTGATAGTATGAGTCTTGATAAACAAAAATGTTTATATGAACATGGTTCGAATTCTGCTTCGTTTTTGAGATACCGTGATTCCAACTTGGAGCCCAAAATCAACGCCTAACAATGGGAATAAAATGAATAATTCTCAATAAATCATAAACGACGCATTGAATAAAAATTTTGTTTTTAGAAATTTGTTTGTAACAATATGTGGATATCAGGATTGAAAACGCGATGTCACCAGGTTGTCAGTGTTGCCAACTGGGTACAACGTTTAAGTTTTTCAAATGGCACTACGTTGTTTTATTAGGTACTTGGCATCCCCTAGTGATGATAAACAACATACGTATAGCACACATCGCATTGTTGCAAACTCTGGATAAGACAAAGATTTTCGCTGTCTTATAAAAACTGCGTAATTCCCTAGGATATTTCATCTGCAGTTTGCAACAATGCGATGTGTGCTATACGTATGTTGTTTATCATCACTAGGGGATGCCAAATACCTAATAATACAACGTAGTGCCATTTGAAAAACTTAAACGTTGTACCCAGTTGGCAACACTGACAACCTGGTGACATCGTGTTTTCAATTCTGATATCCACCATGTTATTATAAACAAAATTCCATAAACGAAGTTCGTATTCAATGCATCGTTTATGATTTATTGAGAATTATTCCCATTGTTAGGCGTTGATTTTGGGCTCCAAGTTGGAATCACTGTATCTCCAATACGAAGCAGAATTTGAACCATGTTCCTATAAACTTTATTTCACATATTTTGAGTTAAGACTACATTGTGAAAATAAGAAGCACATGAGATAGATTATGTGTAAAATTGTAAAACTTAGGAGCGGAGGGTGGGAGGAGCTTCCGGTTGACCAGATGGTTAGCATGGAATCTTTCTGAAAGTGTAATCGCGAACTCAAGCCTTGTGGGTGCCCATTGATCAGAGTGGTTTGGAATCTCCACTTTAATAAAAAAATGTAGGTCTAGTCCTTTTGAAGATCTTAAACTCGTTGAAGGTGTTAATCATAATTCAAACAAGACAATTGTGTAAAATAGTCCAATGAATAATGTAACCAATATGACGGAGGTCTCATCAGAAGACTGCTGACGATCGAAATTTGAATAGTTACTAAGAGCATGACAGGTGGGAAACTTCGTGTTGAAAACTGAATAGAACGAGCCTTTGAATTAGTGAAGAACGAGCAGCTGACTGTAAAGGATGCAAAATCTGAGATAATACAATAGGTGTATTGAATGAAAAGAAACAAAATTACGTAAACTCTGTTGTAGGTTTCTTACCTTTGTATTGAAGCAACTGTCCTCAGTCATTGGTATTGGTAACCTAGCTTTATACACAAGGCTTCTGCTGGTCAAAATAGTTATGAAAGTCAAGAATTTGAGTGCTTGGTCTAGAAAAAAGACATTCAAGCTCGCTCACAGGTCAAGAGTTTTTTCTATCTAACATCATCATATTAAGTTAAACAATTCTGTAATCTAGAGAATCAGGAACGTCATGGAAGCTTTGAAACAGCAAAAGAATGTTCAACAATAGATACTGATTTTATAAAATATCGAAACAAAAAGAAAACAATCTTCAATGAGCGGCTAGAGTGTTAGTGAACGAAAATTGAAAGCTGTTGGAGACAAGAATTTCGTTAAAGTTACGAAAACGTCTAGAATTGTACTGCTGTAAATTCTGTAAACAATCTGTAAAAGACACTGTCTGTACCGTGCAACATGTAACTTGGTGTTGTTTTCTACGTAGCTGGAACCACTTGTCAAATTAATCCATATTGCTGAGATTACGTGTTGCCAGATCAATTAATTGTGGTTTGTATCCTGATAAAGCTAGATTACCAATACGGTGCTTGGTAAATGAGGAAAGACGCCTGGATAAGTTATAAAGTAAGAAATATAGCAAGGTAACAATTCACTCTCACTTAAATATCTACCCTCGGAAATGAGGTAGTCAAATATGTGAAGCTTTTCCCTACCTCGCCGGTAGCGTCGTTATTTCATTAACCGTTGTCAACGCCTGACGACGCTACCTGTCAGGTAGCGAAAAGTTTCGCGTATTTGACTACCGCATTTCCGAGGGTAGATATTTAGACGAGTGTAAATTGTTACCTTGCTATGTTTCTTACTTTATAACTAATCCAGGTGTCTTCCCTCACTCGATACTGAATTCGAGTCTTCCAGTGACCTAGAGGAAAAATTTACAATAGTAAAGATGTGAACTTAAATGATGCAAGTACTCAATACTTTGGAATTCTTGTGTACAGTCGTGTTTAGACACTTGTACAAGTTAGTGTCAATATCCACGAAAGTAACCTTACTAAATAACGTGGGAGAAAATGTTCTTTTCTGTAGGAAGGAAGGAAAACAGTAAATTTCTGGCTAGTTATTGTAAGTGGGGGTGACTGACCGTATGTGGAATTGTAGAAAATAGGTTGAATTTAAATGTGCGACAAATTTCTAATACTAGTATGCTGAGGACAGGTTAGAAATATTCCTGCGGAGCCCATACTTCCCAGTATGCTTCCTTAATTCAGAATAGTGTTAAATTGGCTTTGAAACATATCGTAGTTTTATTAGTGCCTGAAATTTCTAATTGCAGGGTGTCTACCGACCCGCAAAGTCGCGGAAGTCACTGAAAAGTCGCGGAAAAATATTCAGGTCATGGGAAAGTATCTTATTTTAATGCTTAATCCCGAGAAATCCTGTGAGCATTAATAACAGTTATGTGTCACTCTCTTGGAAGAGACGGTACTCGAGAAACTGAACTTCTTTCTTTAACGTTTCCAGATAGTGTAATTGTAAGTATTGATTCAAATACAGAAAGACAAATTAACACACAACACAACTTACGGACTGGGTCCCTACTTTCAGAATCAGCTACTGAAACTGTTAATGCATGTGATTACTTCTGCTTGTAAGTAGATAAAAGTTCAAATAAGGAACAAATGGACATTATTCGATTTGGGGATGAGGTGCCCAGTGAAGTAAACACCAGGTATTTAACTTTTGGTTTTCGTGAACGATCAAGTGCCAATAATTTGCATAATCCATTTAGCAATGCAGTGTCTGAATTAAGCCTCCCATTTAGAAATATTTGTCAGATAGCTACAGATGGACCAAATGTAAAATTCCTTAAAATATTTTTCGATACTTTATGGCAAGTGATGATGCAGCTTCGGATACTACCTTGCTTGAAATTGGAATATTCTCCCTTCATTTTGTGCATAATTACAAATTAGCACACAAAGTGTCGAACTTAAATGTTTTTCTCAGTGCATTGCATCGTGTCAAAGATACCAGTAAAGAAGAGCCCAGTATAAATATAAAACAGGTTTTACAGTATTTCCCGTAAAGATGTGCTCCATTAAATGAGAGGCGAATACAAAGATAATTGAAAGAGCACTGCAGGTGTAACCTTGCTTAAAAAGATACACTAAAGCAGTTCAAACAGAACCCCTCAGACAGTAATAATTTTCATACTGTAAAGACATTTTTGACTGATAAGTTACTTAGAGCAAAGCTATCCTTTTTGCAGTGCGTCTCTGTGGATATAGAAAAGATCTAAATGAATTTCAATCAGACAAATCCTTGTTACATTTTCTTTACTCTGAAATGTATACATCCTAAACAGAGGGGGATGGAAAGGATTTCGAAGAAAGCTGTAACATCCAAAATAAAAAATTCAGGTCGATTGCTTGCCATAGAGACAGAGAAAAAAAACTTGCTTGCAATTAGCGAGGTAGATGTAGTAGTATTTGGTGCAAAGTCATTTTGTAAAAGGTTAAAGGAAATAGAAACAACGGATTTTCGAAAAGAGGGCTGGGAAAATTTGCTTGCCTTTTATAAGAATCTGGCAGATGTGAAGTGTACTTTAAGAAGTAAACTGTTAAAAGATGGAATATGCTTTTCTCCTACTGTTATGTTGAATGTGTCACGAGTTACAACTCTTTTAGAAGAAATAGCTAAAAATTATGTGACAGCTTTGGAAGTAGAGCAGTTAAATGTTACCTCCAATTGTGTGAAGAGAGAGCTGTGAAAGTGTAATTTCGATCATTCAATTGAAAAACTCAGCGATTGGACACGTTTCTGATGGATATATTTAAAAATGATTCTTCATTGAAGAAACTGGCTTGTAGAGTCTTAACTCTGTTTCAGGGCAGTGCTGCAGTACCACTGTTTTTCCATAAAGAGAGAATGTTCGGTTGAAAATTTGCAAGAAGATTCACTCATAGTTTAGTGTTATGTTTATGCGGCAGTATCTGCAGTTGGTGATGTCAAAAATGTGTCCATCACTAGTAGCATGATTTCTTATGTTAAAATTTCTTCGCGGCGAAAGCATTAAATCAAAGGAAGAAAGAAGAAAAAGATAGGGTTAAGGGTCTAATGCTTGAAATCAAGAACTTAAAGGAAAAGAAAAGGGCACTTTTACAAGATGCAGAAATACAAGTACATATGCTTGGGGCAGTCAAGGTCCCCGAAAAGTCCCCGAATTTGGTTCTGGCTTTCTGGTAGACACCCTGAATTGTGTCCAAAAGCGTAAGTATATTCTTGGAGTATGCACACTTATATTACCGATCCAGGGTGTGGTCTATACTGTTGCAGCTTATGGGCAACAGCTGCAGTTTTACTTATCGTACTTCCCCCTGACGCACGCGAAATTTCTTTACTGTTATTTCTTTTTAATGTAAAGTTTTTATTTTTAAAATTGGTACGAAAATTAATTTCCTAATTCCTTTCTTCATTTACACATATTTAATTGTCTAATATAACGATAGTTTCATTTGAAACACTTGACGGGGGAAGAGGTAGGAAA
This sequence comes from Lepisma saccharinum, assembly GCA_022664845.1. Classification (NCBI taxonomy): domain Eukaryota; kingdom Metazoa; phylum Arthropoda; class Insecta; order Zygentoma; family Lepismatidae; genus Lepisma; species Lepisma saccharinum. Next base: position 5,826 of record JAGDQP010024978.1, read on the forward strand.
ACTAACAGCGATTGGAGCATGGCTGTGGCAACCCGAAGTGAGAGAACACTGCATCGAGCTTAGTTTCGTTGTATTATTCAACAGTCAAACCGGCATCGCTGTTGGTATAAGAGCAACAGTATACTCTTTAAGTCTGGACGGATAATAGTACATATTTCGCTAAATAAACTCGTGATTCGTACTTGACCACAGTGCCAGTTGCGGTTAATTGGGATAGCTTTTGCTCTGGATGTTCAACGCAGGACTAAATTATTAATGTTTGTTAAGGAAGAAATAATAGTACAAGTGCAAAGCGGTAATAAAAAGTGATTTTGTCTTCTTGAAATTGAAATAATAGTCTAATAGTCCGCGTTGGGGTAATCTACAAGTCAGATGTTCAAGTATTTGTGCGTTTACATTTCTCACGGAACGATGTTAGATTACAGTTGAAGTGTTTTGTGCTCTATTTACTGTTGTTTCAAAGAAAATTATTGTAGAAGCTGGAGACCTCTACAAGTCGTGTTCAGTTCCTTACTGATACTTCATGTCAAGTAATTATTTCATACGGCTCGAAATTATACTCACAGACTGCGTACTTAGGACACTCACTATAATTTTACATATCTTGTATATAATATTTGGAATTCATTCGAGTTTTGAACAGTATTTGTAAAATGTTTGCTGCAAATTTGAAACTAACAAACAGTCAAAGAATGATAAATACCAAACACTAATTTCTTCCGTAAGTTGATCCACAGAAAGCACACGCTTTAACATGTCCAACTGTAATGTGCAATAGATGCAAAGAATGTAATAGTTCTCCCTTGTATGAATGTTGTTTGAGTGACTTCCGCTTTTACTTTAATGTTAATGTAAAGCAAAGATCTTCAACCAAAGATGGCAGCACTATCTCCGTATATGTCAACTATATTTTTATCGTTGCACGAAATTTCAATGCTGCTTCTACAGATTCAAGCCTGAAGAGCTCAAACTTTCAGGGAAGAAAGTTCATAACCAATTCAAGAGTTCTACTTGTGCCGATTTTTTGTTTTCTTTCTTGTTCATTGTTGAAAGAGCTTCATTGTTATAGGTTTAGATATCCATAACAACAATGAACAAGAAAGAAAATAAAAAATCGGCACGAATAGAACTCTTGAATTGGTTATGAACTTTCTTCCCTGAAGGATTGAACTCTCTAGGCTTGAATTTGTAGGAGCAGCATTGAAATTTCGTGCAACAATAAAAATACATTAGACGTCTTTACTGTTTTATGCAATGAATGGAAAGGTCGTCTACACTCTGAATTAACTGTTTTACGGCATTAAGACGATTGTTGAATTTATTTTCTGTCATGTAGTTTATAGTAGGGTATTTTTTATCAATCAAGGTGATAGTTCTTCGTTGAGGGAGCGAATCAAATTTCTTTGAAATAACTGCAGCTCAGGGTTTAAGATCACGTGAATGTCAGCTGTCACGAAGAATCACTTTCGCTATTTTATACCCTTGCACAGTATTTTAACAGAGGACGTTATGTTTTGTAATAATCAAAGTATGATGTCTGTCTATCAATTTCTGAAGTATATGCAGAAGCTAGAAAAATATAAATAAATAAATCAGAGCCATATTCAATCCAATACAGAAAGAGGGCCTCTCCCCGGAGGGAGGAGATTGGTCTACTGCTCCCACGCTGACCAGACGGTTTGAGAGACGACAGCCTAAACACTCTCTGTGATCGCCACTATCTCTTATTCATAACAGCTCCCCAGTTGCATCATGATGCTGGGTGGGCACCGTTCCAGACCTACACGCCTTGGAAAAAAAATCCTTGGCAGCGCCGGAAATCGAACCCGGGACACCTCAGTCCGTAGTCAGACACGCTAACGACTAGGCCAATGGGGGTGGTGCAGATGCTATATTGTACAGGGAATGAGAAACAGTGTTTGGCTTCCTTGCACTCTGCATATTATCCTCGTGTAGTTAAAAATCAAAATGCAAAAATATTTTCTGTCTAAAAGGTTTAATTAGACTCGAGATTTAATGGTGTCGTTTATTGGTGTTCATTTTAATTTTTAACTGTACGAGCATAACCTGCAAAGTGCAATATAAGTTATACATGAAGAAATTTTAATCACAATAGCTTCAGAAGCTACATTTATGTACTTAGACGTTCATCATTTCGCACTATTTTCTTACCCAGAACATAGACTTCCGTTGGACTTCATTTCGCTTTGATAATTATATTCTAGACAATATTCCTTTGTATTCTATGTTAGTCTAAAATTACAGACACCAACTAAAGCTTTCTTAAACTTGAAATTAATATCCGTCCTGGTTTTTGCAACTTCTTAATACTCATTATTTACTGTGCACTTTCGTTTAAAATATTCAAATATATTCTATACAGATTACTAATGTACCACTGTGCGCCATGTAAAGTACGCAAGTATCTAGCATGTAAGACTGCTTCTTCGCGCACTTTTAAACTTGGGGCTTTTGAACTAAATTTCTGATGTCACTTCCTGGGAAGTGCACACTCGAAGCATGTACTATGTATCTTTTGACTACAGAGTATAAAGTGACGTTGAATACTAATTATTTTCTTTGCTTTTTCTTTTCAGTGAAACTTTAGCAGCAGAAGCTGCAGCCCAAGAGAAGAAAGACAACCCAGCTAACTTTGGTTATGGTTGCGACAGGCATTGCATGTGCGAGATACCTGGCCAAGTTCCTTGCCCTGCAATAGTACCTCTGCCAAACAGCATGAGAGGGAAATACAAATTCGCAAAAGATACGTAATAAGACCATTCTTATTACGGACTAAAATGTAATAGTACGAAATACCACGATATGTTGTTAATTTTTATATTTAATTTTGTTAGTGAGCAATATAATCTAACTTCGTATCTTTCTTTTATAATTATGTTAAGTACTGTGTACATAATTGTACTTATTAAAATTTCATTTCATTCAGCATGTTGTATTATTTAAGATATTGAACGTTTTCCACTTCTGTCTTTCTTTTGTAATCAACCTTACTGTTACCTTTCATCATTATACGACATTCTGTAATTGTTTTCGAAGTACTGTACGTAAAAAAGCTTCTTGTGCACCTTAAAATCTCCATATCTGACAATATTTCGTTCGATCTAATCAAGTACTATTAGGTACTAACAGATGAAGGTAAAACCTTCTTTTTACTCGATCAAGATTCATTGAATCCAGCGAAAGTGAAATATTGTATGCTACTTTTTTTTAAGTGTCCAATTAAGCCTTTTTTATATATACAAACTTCAGGTGATTATCCACATCAAAACAAGAAAAAAGTTCCTTTCAAGAAATTTAAAAATATACGTAGTTTCGGAGTTACAGGCGCTCAAAGTTAAGGAGGCATCGTTACAATTGACCCCATATCTCGAAAACTGCTAAGCAAATCACATTCGAAGTAGTATCTAATACACATATTTAAGTTACGTTTATGATTGGCGAATGCAACTTAGAGGTGGTTTCTATGCTTTCCATACCTTGACAATTAAATTCTTACTTTGTTAAACCTGTCTATTTGGTTTTCCCTCAGTAATAAATATTGCTGATATGGATGTATCGGATATTACTTGTCATTGTGTGTACAGATATGACGTCATTTGTGATGATCTGAACTTTGAGCTCTGAAACGTATAACTGGATTTCTTCAAAGGGACTTTTTTCTTCTTTTATATGTAAATAATCACATCTAAACTTTGCAGCATTATTTTAGGGACACGCTGTACATATAAAAATGTTACTTGTAATATAGTTCCCCGGATTATACATGTTCTTTTTTCGTTATTTGTATAAACAATTTGATGTTTCACTAATTAACTATTAACTCAATCATAAATTAAACACAAAGAGAGCGCATAAAGTTAATAGAATACACAAATAGTAGAGATAGATAGAAGAAACAGCTGGTAAATTCAGTTCACCATGTCGACTACGACGTCACGGGAATTTCAAATACCTGTAAGGAAACTGAGCAGAAGATGTCTAAGGACAAGAAATAGAACTCAAAATTCAACTTTAAGGAAAAGCAGTGTGACGCAGTTAACGATTTTTAAGTAATACTTGAACTGCGTTTGTGGGGAAACAGATATTTTCCGAAATGTTATATAGTTAAAAATTTCCAGACTTCGAGCTGGTGAGGTTCTAACATGGGCTCCTTCGTTCATTCTACCTCCATAAGACTTGAACCTGTGCCCCGTACACAGGAATTCTAGATGATGACTTACGGTGAATAGCCTGTAATTATGATTGAATAAATCCATAGTTTACTGAAAAATGTTCACTGGTAATTTTTTATTTGAATTTAATTTTTATGGTCTTTAGGCAACTTTGGCCGGATAGATGATGATGGGATGGTTGGTGGGATGAAGAAACTGGGACGACTGTGTGTCAGAAATCAGTATTGTGTACACCACTTCCAATAGCACATGAAAGTTGGATTCACCAGCATGGCAGTCAGTATTGTTCGCTGATGTGTCCAGATTTTCTTTAAACAATGATTCTCTCCAGAGTGGTCTGGCGAGAGTCAGGGACACGTTACCATTCATCGAACAACGTTGAAAGTGACAGATATAAACGTTTAGGTGTGTTTATTTGGAATAGCGTCTCTTTTGGATGATGCACGAAACTGTGTGCTTACGCGTGGAACCGTGACAGCTACGCAGTATAGATAAAATATCGTTCAACTTTGTATTTCGGGTCGTTTTAATAACTAATTATAACAGTGCTCAACAGCAGCGCGTTCATTATTCAGTAACTGTATGTGTATATAGCATTATTCTTGCAGTTCAAAAGATGGGGCACACGCATGCTATATTCAGTTTTTTTTTTTTTTTTTTTTTTTTTTTTTACGACGTCACGGAATCCCTCATCGTCACGACTACCACGTTCGGTTTTATATACGAATAATAACTTGCTTCATCATGTTAGTAACAGGTGAGGGATTCATTTTGCAAGTTTATAATGTCCATCCCCAAGAGCACTTCTAATCGACCGCTACTTGGAGAAGCACCACATCCGAAGACTCCCGTGAGCAGCAATATCACTGGGCCTTAATACCATGTGAAATGCTTAAGTTCTGTGTGGGGCTGGCCGCCCCTCCACCTTGAAGCCTGTAAGATCGTTAAAGGCTCTCTTTCACTAATGGATCCCGATACCAACTGAGTTTGTTAACAGTTTGCTGCCCGGAGTATCACTTACTAGTGTCTCCCATTGGACTGTTATGTGCAGCCTTAGGATCAACCACTTTGTGGGTCAGGTCGTTGAAAGAAAAGAAAAAAAATATGCAAAAATATCCCAAGTCTTGCTTTATTTGTTCATTTTCATGATTATATAGCGTACATGAAGTGCTATTCACTAAAACCATGCGCATTCATTAATCCCAATTTTTTTTTAAATAAAGATATTTCCGAGGACAAATTATCACTTTATATATATATATTCAGAGTTTATTTTGCAGAACTCTTTAATCTCTACGGTTGCAGCTAGCATAATATTAAGAGTTCAAATAAATAAGAAATACTGCTTGTTTATTTTGTGGTAGTAAACAAAAGAAAACAGTATGATTTTGATAATTCCCGTTTATTTCATTTTTAAGTTTTAACAAACATTTTTGTCTTTAAATTATAAACAGTATAATATTTTAAAATTAAATGACCAGAAAAAAAAATATATGGTCTAAGAAATTGGGTCCTTAAAATGCATTTTGTGTGTGTAATGGGCAATAATATAGTGAAGGGAAAGAGAGAGATCAGATTTGACCTGGATTTGTATTTTCTTATGTAAATCTGAACCACTTGACGTTCCCTATTCCGATTTTTTTTTCTTCAAGTTACAACGTAGTGGTTTCTGAATATCTAATAGGATCGCTGGAGTAAAGTTTGATCTTTTACAATTTAGTTTCTTTAAATTTCTGTTGTATCAAAGAATAAGTGTCCCTTTGCGCTGTTATGTAATACGAACTAGGTAGTTCTTTAACAAAAACAGTCACTCTTCTTTTGATTTAAGTTCATAACTCGTGAACGATAAAAGTCTACAGCATAGTACTGCATACTGAGTTTGAATTTTGAATTTAATTTTTAGGGCCATTAGGCAACTTTGGCTCAGGCCTGAAGGATGATGATTGGTGGAATTATGTAAGTGGGAGGAAACGAGGAAACCCACGCACACGTGTTTTGTCCACCACAAAGCCCACATGGCACGAGCAGGGTTTGAACCGACGATCCCAAGCGCCAGAGATGAGCGCTATAACCATTGATTCACTGCGACCCGCAAAGTTACTACAGAGATCAAGGGCTACCACCGTACCAAGTTTGGTTAACATCGGATGATTCCGTATTTCACGTACGGTGTTTTAAACTCTTTTACGGTTTTTTGTTAAATCAAGAGAAGAGCGGGAAAAAAATGCAATAATTTACAGTATTTTTTGGGTAAAATATCTGATTTGATTATGTATTTTAGCGTCGGTTCTATTATGTATAATTTTCTTATCTTTTCATTCAACTTTACAGATGTATTGCTTTGTCCTCAAAGACAATAGGTATTGCCGTATCTATTTTTCTTTAACAGGTCCAGATATTCAGGAAAGTGTAGGTGGTGGAGTACAGGTACCAGTCTGTTATAAAATATGTTCCTAAATGGCAAGAAACCATGAATAGATTAGAACTGTTTATAGAGAAGAAAGTCATTTATGACGTAATTAACCACTAATGGTGACAGTTCAAATGCGACGGCACCAGCGTGTACTATGACAACAGAAGCGGATGCCCGTCAACTCCTCTCACAGCAGACATGATAGGCAAAGTGGAGTATGTTAATCCTTCAAAATCGCCGAATAGCAACCGGATTGAATTTGTTTATGGCCGTTAAGTATCAATGGCTCAGACCAGGATAGGGTAGGATAAAGGATGCGGGAAGGAGTCGGCGGTACCATCCCGGCATTTGCCTGGTGTGACTGACGAAAACCTCAATCAGGACGGACGGCAGCTCGTATCGAACCCAGGACCTCTCGATAACAAAGCCAATGCTCTACAAACAGCCGCGGCCGCTAGGTAAATAGCAATCCATTAAATTATATTAGAGTTGAAAATGAGTTAATACTTCATGATAAGTATTGGAAAAACTGACTTGCACATGAACAAGGTGTCAAGAGACCACGGCAGCTCAATGAGAGAGCACTCACCTCTGGTGCTTGGGGTCGTCGGTTCGATCCCTGCTCATGACGTGGGTTTCTCAGGGCTCTCCCATTTTCTTCATTCCACTAATTCATCCGTCCGGCCTGACAAGGTATATCCGCGAAGTGCCTGACAGATATTGGTTTAATATTGAACAAAATGTAAAGTTCTCCTTGTCTCAGTGTGTATTGTTCTAATTTTAGCGGTAATTTTCATATTGTGAGCTATAAATCAAGGATTCCAGAGTAATGGCTGTGAAAAATCTTTTCAGTTACGAATGCAGGTGGTCAAACAGCGAACTAACGTATCAACAAACAACGGGCACAGACAAAAGACACGCCAGTCGAATGGTGAATGCAGTGGTGTTAACTGAAGAAGTTTCGTGTGAATACAAAGCCTGAAGCGCTATGCTATTCTTCTTAATTGCCCTGCTACGAACGGATAACAACAACAACTATAATAATAATAATTTGAAAGGGAATACGAACATTATGGTAACTGTTTTGACCAGTGTTGAGAAACTAATTGTAAAAAGAGCATTGAAGTATCTGTTTTCACGAACTGTGAATGCTCCCCTTTCGCGGTCGATTGCTTCGGAGATTAAAGAAAACGAAGAGAGAGAATAGACGCACCAGGCAAAATGACAACGAACTGAAAAAATGGGTATAAAGTAGTGGTATGGCTAGGATGCCTTTTGGTTTCTTTGTTAAATGTAAACAGTTGGTAGAAAAACCTCAAGTCAGGTATTCTCTGGTTCGGGTTAACCAGGGATTCCGCCAGAAATTTCAATCTGGGGGTATAAAATCAAAATTGGGAAAGTGTGGCTAGAGTTTTGCTCGGTTCCTATCGATTTTGACCATATAAAAATAAAATTGGGTGCCAGTACTTCAAAAGACTGAAGTTTCCTTCCGGACTTCAACAATTTCAGAATCGATTCTTTCTATATCAGTTTTCATTTGATTTATTCCAGAACGAAGATCCTTAACACCTGCATGAACACTACTGGTTTTATAAGTTATAAACTGGATAGTATCCACCCAGCTTTCAAATCAGCTTGTAACTGCGTCTTAGCATTACTAATTTTATCATCCATAATAGTTTCAATACTTCCTATTCTGCCAACTCATTTCCTTTCGGGAAGAGGACTTGTTGAACGCATCAATCCCAGGGATTCTGCCATGATTTTTAGTTATGTAGCAAAGTAAAGTCGGAACAAAGTTAGGAGGAGCGAGTAGAATTTTGAAGAACATAAACTGGTTTTTAACAGTAAAAAATTTAAAGGTGGTGCGTGTGTGTATATATTTCCAGGGGTGACATTTCCCATTAGGGTATCTAGCAAAGTCCCTGATCAGGGCTTCTTAGCTAGCGGGCCTAAGAACACACAGCGTCGGAATGCTAGGATCCTGCGTATTTGTATGTACTTAAGCGAACAGCAATGCGTAAATAAGCGTGAAATTCGTTTATATTCAGTGCAATAACGAAGAACGTAACATCCTTTTTTAAATATTAAGTATTCATTATCATTAGCGAGCAACTGTAGTGTAGGTTGTACCTCAGCTCAGTTAGTAGATTATCGGTTTAGCAATCGGAAGGTCCTGGAAACTATCTCAGCGGCCGCCCATTCTGACTTTTGCAGGGTTTTCCCCTCAGTCACACCAGGCAAATGCCTTAATGGTACCTGCAAACTAGAACCCGACCGACTACCTTCCAACAACATCTCCCCCGCCCTGTGGCGGTCTGGGTATAATGCTCACGTTAATAAAGGTCAGTATTCCGATTAATTGAGTTCATGAGAATGTCTTATCCTACGCATATTCATGCTACCCTTGGCAAAATAATAAGAAGTTTATTGGGATATTAGTCATTATAACCTGTTTACTTATGACTATTAGGCATCTCTGACTCTGTTTGGGATAGAGATAGGGGAGAATTGGAAGGGTAGCGGCCAAGACCTTAAGGTTCAATCCTAGCACTCGCCTGGTGAAACAGAGAAACCTTGGAAAACCCAGTCTGGATGATTGTCCGCGGGATTCGAATCCGCGTACCTACCTACGAGTTAACTGATTTGGTGTAAGTGTATAGATTTTGTCCCGATGGCGTTCTGAGCGTAAGATGCCTAAAATCCATAAATCAATTCAATTCGTGCCCCGATGAAAACCCTAACGACAATATGCTTGTGAAACTTGGAACTCTTTCGTAAGATAGAAGCCATTCCTCAGATGGTAGAGTAAAGGAATTAAAATCTCAGACCAACCATCTTGTTCGGATTTACTCTTTCAATCACTTCCCACCAAACGAATGCAAGAATAGCGCCTTAATTAAAGCAATATCTCCCTCTTTGCCTACTGCGCATAGCGGGAATAAAATATTTATTTAATGTCCTGGGAACGTATGTTGCAGATTTTGGGGACTATATTATTTCGAGGAATTGCACAGTCATAATTTGCAAAGAATTTATTGATTTGTTATTTATTAACTTGCTAAACGAGCTTCTAAGGACTGAAAGTCATTTTTGGGTAAAGTAGGTTCCGAAACACTGTGTTCAATTGACTCCAGCAGGAAGTAAACCCGTGACCACGCGCATAGAAAGCGAACGTGCTTGGCCCTACGCGGGCAGTTTGACTTGTATTACTTGTTTTGGCTTGTATTATACTTGTATTCTTTGTTAACATTCAAAACACACAAACATCCATGCCCGAGGCGAGATTCGAACCCGCGATCCTTGAATCGACAGACTACCGCACTAGACCGCTCGACCACCTAGATCGGCCACTCCGAGTTCTCATTGTTTTTGTGTTAAGGAGATTACACCGCTTCGAAAGTGATTATTACTTCCTCATCCTGTAAATTTTTGTATGTTATTCTTTGTTCAATTGAATTTATTTACTTTATGGAATTCAGGCATCTAACAATGTAAGACTCAGGCTGGGGTAGGGGAGGGGAAATAATACAGGAAGATATCAGCCAGGGTCTAAGTTGAAGGTGCCATCCCGGCATTTGCGTAGTGTGACTGAGACAGACCTCAGTCAACATGGTCGGCCGCTGGGATTGAACCTACGACCTCCTGAAGGCTAAGCCAACGCTCCACCACCTAGCTACAACAGCTTTTTTGTGATTATACTTTGTGTTTTCTCTCTTCAATTGGCGTGAACGGGATTCGAACGCGTTATATTTCGGTTACTAGTATGGCATACTAACCTGTGGAAACATCATGCAATTACCTTAAAAGTACGACAATAGACAATGTGTGACACAATATGTTACATTAGACTACTCTTCTTCTCACTACCCTTCCAAGACCAATGAGACTAATAATGTCTGACGTACGTTGCGTCATCCATCTTCCATTAAAATACGAAAAATAGTCTCTTGCACATTCCTTTCTTTAATAGAAAATCAGCTAAAAGCTATGTCATCCTACTCTTACACGTTCTTTCATAAAGGCCTTATATAGTGTTCGAATCACATTCTGCATTGGAAACACTGCATCCGACAACGAATTGTCCCTGTAAACACGAATGTTTTGGTGATACTAGCGCCATCACAACAAATGCATTCCCAACTGAAATTGGCTTTACGCTAGGACACATTCAAACATAAATAAACATCATTAATGAAGAAATAATTTGAATTATGACACCACTGTTTCAAAGAACGTTCCCATCTTATCATTTTTTGCCAAACGCTTTTGTGAGCGATATGGACCTCCAGAGCCGTAATGCTTATCATCAATCTTCACGCACTTATACACAGTCATGCTCCTATATTCAACATGATTAAACATGCCTGGAAAAAGAGCTGTTTTCCCGTTAACTGTGATTTCTTTAATGCTCCTGACAATGTTCTCTGAAAAACAGAAGATCCGAGTTGCTAAAATCCCAAATGCACAAATGAATGATACTATCAGTGTGCTTATTGTCGTGTATATTTATGCTTACAGGATTGGTTCAAGACTCATAAACATATATAAGTACCGCTATGGGCAGCTCAAAGTAATACCAAAAGCACTGTGTGGAGCAGGACAGTCCATCTTATTCAATATTTTACCCATCTCTGTTAATCACTTAGCGAATGGGCCTTGAGAGAGTAACAACCGTTATGCCTCTATTTTGATAATTGCAAGAAAACTAAAAGGCGAAAACAATTTCTAATTGGAAGAAAAATAAAACCTGGATAAGTTCTTTGTTACAGTGGTGTCATAATGTAGGCTATATTATTTCTTCATTAATTATGTTTATTTATGTTTGAAGGTGTCCGAGCGTAATATCCGTTACTCTGGAATCTCTGATTTATAAAGACTCATAAATATTACCGCTATGTAAAATAAGTACAATACACACTGAGACAAACAGAACTTTGTGTTTTGTCCAATATCTGTCAGGCATTTCGCGGATGTACCTTGTGAGACAAAGTTGCCTAAGGGACTTAGAAATTAAATTCAAATAAGGTGTCAATACACTGGGTTGCTCGCTTACAGAACGGAGACGGAAGTTGTATTCACTTGATCCAGATGAACTTTTTCATAGCTGATCAGTGATCACCATGAATGAATCTTGGATTCATTATTTTGACCGGAGACTAAGCAAGCATTAATACAATGGAAATATTGTGACTTACTTACGAACTCCAAAGAAAGCCAAAGTCCAGGCTTCGGCTAGAAAGGTGTTGCTCTCCGTTCTCTGAAAATGAGAAAAGTATTCTTCTGACGGATTATATGGCAAATGTCATCAATGCAACATACTGTGGCAATCTGTTGACAAAGTTGAAAGCAGTTACCAAAAGGAAAATCACGCGCGATGCTCATAAAAGTCTACTTGTTACACAACCGCTCACTCCGCCCAGACAACAGGAGATTTTCTTGGACATATGGCTATCAAATTTTATAGCATCCTCCATATTCACCCAATTTAGCCTCATCAGATTACTTTCCCCTTTCAGCATTAACGTCTGCTTTGCGGGAAAAGCACTTCCAAAGTAACGTTGAGGTCTTTTTTGCGATTGAATATTTATTTTCGGGTCCAAGTTGCACATTCTACAAGAATGGCATGCGAACATGCATCAAATATTGGGAGAAATTTGTCACCTTTCAAGAAGACTATACACAGAAGGACTCAGTTCCGTGTAAAATTGTATGTTATTCTGTGCTGTACAATGCACTGAGGGGAAAAAATCTTTTTGACTGCCTCTCTTAGTTTCTACTGAATATAGATCATACGATGTGTTATAATATTTGAGCACCTTAGCTAAGAACACTAACGCTGCGCTAGAATTGACCAATAAATGATTACGATGTAACAAGCTAAGACTCAATGAAAATAAATTCAATTGCATATTCTTTTCTAATAATAATAATAAAAGATAAGGATAAATTCGGATCAATCAAATTTAACAATACAATACCATCAGTTTTAGTCACTATATTTCTCGATTTAACTCTAAATGATAAGCTTAATTAGATTGAATTCATGGATAATTTTCAAACAAACTTAGCTCTGTTTGCTTTCTGTTACAGTGAAATGAGTAGTTTACGGCTGATCTACTTTGCCCACTTCCACAGTTTAACTTACGGAATAATCTTCTGGGTAGCAATAAAATATGGATTGAAAGAAGTCCTCTTCTGCGAAAACAGCAGCAGAATCAGGAGCAAATTTTCACCCAGATCTTATTATAAACTTTATTTTTAAAAATTAAGCATTCTTCCTGTTCCTTGTTCATATATTTTAAAATGTGTTTCTGTCATTCATAGTAGACTTGAAATTCATAATAGAAACGCTGATATTCATGATTATTTAACAGTTGTATGTTACACATTCAGAGATATAATACTACTCTCAATTATAAGAACGTCGACAATATGGGCTTGAAACTGTACAACACTTTAACTGACCATATAAAAACTTTTGAAAAGACTAACAAAAAACAAATAGGACAGTGTAACAGCCTAGTTGCTGTTCCATTTTTAATGTTATTTTGTCCCCTTTTTTTAGTCTCTGTTTTGTTTTCTTTCTGTGTGTTCTCTTTAGCTCATTCTCTTTGGTTCGTTTTAGACTCTTTGAGCGTGTTTCGTTTGGATTTTTATCGTTATCCATCCAGGTTTTCGTTAGTCACGCAGCAATGACTTGGATCTAACGCTTGTTTTTTATTGGACCCTAGTCAATGCTTCGTGACTTGTTTTTTGCTGATTGGTGTGAATCAGCCTTCTTCTCCGTTTGCTGGGAGAACTGCTCTCCCACGCCATGTTAGATCAGTTCCAATTTTAATGACGAAGCAAATAGATGCATGGGCTTTCCGTCATCTGTACTTCCTAAGCCCTGTCTACGAGAGGTAGATATAAACTCCAAATTTAGTATTATTTTCGATTTAGACTGTTTTCGTCCATACCGGAAAATATATTATTCGAAGTAAGAAGAATTAGAACCGATATAAGTGCTATCAGGACTTTTTCAACATCATTATTTCGAAATTTTCAACTCATTAAAATTTTATATTACTTTTGTTTTGAGATTATTTATCAATATGTACAATATGTTCTAAATTTCAGTATGGGGCCGCTATTACATTACATTACATTACAAGTATCGGTTCGTTGGATTTTAATAATCATATGCCAATTTCTCGTCTCCAGTTTCCTAATCTATTCGAAATTCCCGGTTAGCCATGTTTGACAGCTACCGCATATTTTCCTTACTTGATCAAATTAGCAACATGTCTGTTCGACTATTTTTGCGTACCGTTTTAATGCTAATATTAAATTTTAATTTATTCGATATAATTCGATAATTTTGGTTTCAACTCCAGCCACTATTCTCCGATAAAAAGGTCATATTTCATAACAATATTTTGTATTTTCAAAATTTATTCAGAACGTCTTTTGTATAAGGTAGTAATCATCTGTAATGACGTCACACCATTAATAACGTTAAAGTGATTCTTTCTTTACCATGTATTTTGGACTAGAACTTCTTTCGTGTAAGTAATACTGTGCTAAAACTTTTCTAAATTATACAACAATATTTCGGGAATAATTTGTGAAAATGACAACGGAATTTATTAATTATTATAGAAATTATGGACGTTTATGTGTGACTACGTAACTTTGAGTTCTGCTTAATTCAATGTATACCAGCGATTCAAATTTGTTTGTTCCTACAATTCAACAGTAATTCTGTTCAGATTCTTATGATATTATCATAGCCGGAAGCGTGAAATATGTACATTCAGAGTAATAAATTGGAATTCTGAAAATTTTATATTTCTTCGAACAATCTTGAGTTTATGTTCAGTGAACGTAGTATAGAAACCTCTCAGTTAACCAGGTACGATCTACGGCATTAGTTGATAATCCTCTTACAGTGTTTAGTAAGATTTATAAAGTGCAGTGAGTTATTTAATGTCTGACTTGATATCTATTGGAAATTAGCTACAAATCGTTACGTGAAGTTGACAGCAATTGATACTCATTATTTCTGTGTTTCGGTAAACCTATCGTATTCAGTGATGTTATTTTAATTAGATTAGATCGGTTCATAAATCCGTAGACCAGTGGTAGGATTCTTTCGCCAGCTGAGAAGTGATGACTTTGGAAAGGAACTATATATCGAATTTCTGGTTATTTCTGCGTTGACATATGAAGTGACTCCAGCATGTGATTTGTGTGAATATATATTATTTGCATTTTGCGTTATGACACTACGTTTGGATTGAGTTGCGACCGTCATTCGTTCGTGTTCGTTCGTCTTTATTTCAGGAATTGCGATTCCAGACTACAGGTGTGGGCCCTACTAAGGTAAAGGTAAGACATGGTCTTTTGCCACCCTGTAGACTTCGAAGTGAGTAAAGACACAGTATGAGTCACATATGAGTCGTTATGCGTATCACCGTTTGATATTATTTCCCAAGTAAAGATTTACGTTTTTCTTTCTTAATCTGTCGCTAATCTGAACCAGCTGGTACTTCGGAGTATGAACTGACGATCTAATTAAACGATTGGAGGTGTCGCCTTACCGGTATTTCCTCCCTCGATCTAAATTAATTTTTTTTACAGCGATCACAAGGATCTGGAATCCTCTTTCCCGGATATTCTTAAATCTGGAAGGCATTTCTGCGCCGCTCGTCTGGGGTGTAGAAAATGTTTGGAGCTAGAGGTTAGGTTAGATGCGTTGCGTGGGTACTCTAGGCTCCTGGCGACCCTATTTGTCTGTGTGATCCACTTTTGGGATCATTAGGTTGGGGACGTTTCAGTTTTTTTTTTTTTTTTGCGACTCCAGCCAGGATTGCCAAAAAAAAACTGTGCGTTTCAACTACATGGGCGGCGGCGCTTAAGGGATGCCTTTATATTTTGTTGTAACTCTTATTAACAACAAAACAAAAAGCGTTACTTGTTACAGGAAGGAACGAGGAAATAACAGGTGTCTATGTATTTAATGCTAATAACTTTGCGTCATATAGGGTGTATTTCAGTTATTCTCAACCTGGTGTACCGCAGCACACCTGTTGAAACGAAGTGAATTGTTACGTGTGCCGCAAAACTTCTGAGACTGTGATTTTGCTGGCTAAAGTAATTCAAATAATGTCACTGAATATTTATTTTGAAAATACAAACAAGGCAAGCTTAGCACTCGCAAGACCGAGTCACTAGCTGTTCGTGTCAACTCATATGATGGACCCGAGTGAAATACGTTGAGAACTACTGGTTTATTTACATACATTTAGTGTTTCGTACACTAAATAAGTGTTCGTATATTTAGTTCTGCGTTTACTATTTAGTGTGTGTACATCAGCATCAAGACGTATCCATAAGGGAAAGGCTCATCCACTTGCTTGGGTAAGTGACTCTATATTCATTTAATATTATGCCAAGTATTTCCAGTATCTTATTCCTTTACGCAACGAAGACTCATACCCCCTCCTCCTTCTCATGGATGATTGTTAGAACAATAAAAGGATTCTTTGGAGGAACCTTGAAACGTAATTTCGATGTAGTAGTCTAAAGTTCCATTGTATCCATTCGTTTAGTTGTATACCTATACTGGTACATTAATTTCTTTGTGTGTTTATATACAGGCATCGCACAAGAAATACGCACACATGTAAAATTCAATTTCTTCCTTATTACTCAGGTGTTGGGCCACCATTTGCACTTACTACAGCTTCTATTCTTCGAGGAATAGATTTATACATATCCCGAACAGTCACCAGTGAAATATTGTAATACTCTTCCAGTAGAACAATTGCTGCACAGATTCTGGAGACGAAAATCTTAAGCGGACTGTATGCTCCAGAACTGCCCACAGTGGCTCGATAATAAATATCGCAAGATTTAGACTGGCCAGGGAAGATGATGAACTTCATCTCGTTGGATCTATTGTCCTTAATCAATGAATGGTCGCATTGTTGTTCTCAAAATATAATTATTGTTTGGAAACAACTATGCACCATTGAATGCACATTATCACTTAATATGTCAAGACTTTCGCACTCAGAAACACCATCAATTACTTACTTACTCTATAACTTACGGAACTCGCAGGTTCATTGCCGCAGTAACAAATGTTCGCCATAGGATTCTATCCTGAAGAAAGAAACAGGTAAGTTTTCAATATAAACACCTACTTCTCCAAGATCCCTTCTAATATTGTCCTACCAACGACGTCTCGGTCTTCCTATCGGTCTCTCTCCCTCCGGTTTTCAAACCACGTTTTCCCCATCCGAGCTAAATGGCCTGCCCACCTTATTCTTACAATATATAGTGAGTCGTATAGTCCGTGGAAATCTTCATTATGCAGTCTCCTCCATTCTCCAGTTATCTTTGTGTGTAACGTGCCACATCGGTACGACCTAAGTGATAGTTCGTGTGTCAATAAAGAAGTCAAGAAAACAAACATGCTACTAAACCAATTTATGTAAAAAATATCACAACGTTCGTATCATAGATACACATTTGTTAAAAAGATCCATGCACACAAAGCATGGTCTACACTTAAACAAGAAAGGCAAAACAGAACTTTGCCGGGAGATTATTCGCCTAATGAGCTTAACAGAGGAAACAAACCTTGATAGTAGTGTTTACAGTGTAAATGAATCGATCGAATGCGTGGAAATCGATTATAGGTATCCCAGTGTTACTGATAGTGGTAAAGTTCATAGCTCTATCAAGGTACATAATACCAATATCTTAGGTAAGTCGATTGTATCAGATCATGTACAAGGTTTCGAATCTCATTTATGTGTTCCTTGTGTTAAAGAATCGATTGACAGTGTCAAAGTAGAGCATGTGAATTCCGAAGTTATTGATAATGGGGAGATTCAAATCAGTGTAAATGTAGAAAATAGTGATGCATCTAACCCAAATTTAATTCATGTACAAGGGGTCAATCAGTTTTCCAAAACAATAGCACATCAATCTTTCGCTTCCTGTGCTGTGCTTACTTGATGAAATGGAACAGATTTATACAAACCAGGCCGTTCTAAATTGTTTGAGTGTTCATGGCTGTGGAATATTTAATACAATATAGTTGTGGAAATTGATATAAAGGCATGGCAACATTGTGAAAAAGAAGAAGCCAGGGGTGCTCAAGATTTCTATAGAAGATATATTGAGAAAGTAACATCGTATACAATACAAAATCAAAACATATGCTATTCTGGTTGGTCTGTGACACATGTATTTTACAGACAAAGACAAATGAATCCATTTTGGGGTGGAAATGAGTATAAGGGCACCCACTGTCTGTCACAAACAGCACTGACCCAGTGGCAGGTAAGAATGGTACAAAAGTGTTCAGTAGTCGATTAAACCTCCTTTGTTCTGAATAAGTTGGAATATGTGCCTCGGCATTGTGTGTGTGAGATCTATGAGTTGTTGTGGTGGAATCGCTGCCCACTCATCCCGTATCGCATTTTACAACTCAGTAACCTTCCCAAATTGCCTGCCATTGCGATAAACATTACGTGCAAGGATGCCCCATAGGTTTTCGATCGGATTAAGACCAGGGCTTCGCGCTGGCCAGTTCATAACTGTAATCCCTTTGTCTTGAAACCACTGTCGCGTTGCTGCTGCAATGTGAATAGCAGCGTTGTCTTGTTGGAAAATCAGGTTCTGATCGTCCAATGCCTCAAACATCCGTAGCAAATTCTATTGCCAACATCTAGGTGTATGTAGCTGAATTCATTCTGGTGTTGATTCACGCAATGTTGGATTTACCTTGAACACAAAACGCTGCCCAAATCATAACACTGCCGCCACCAAAATTCCTGCTCATTTGCACTTGCTCCTCTTGCCTGAGGTCATGCCAATAATATTGAAATCCATCTGGACCATCCAAATTGAACTTCTTCTCATCACTAAACACAACGTGATTCCATTCGGATGTCCACGACATACGGTTCTCCGCAAATCGCAATCGTTCCAGCTTGTGAGTTGCACTAAGGGCTGGTTACCGCTTCCGTTTCTTGAAAACAAGATTCGGATCTTGTTCAAAATTTGCCGCACCCTTTTGGGCGTAACAGTTAACCTGCAAGAAGGAACAATTTGGGACGAGGACATGTTCCCGGCCTTGGTCTGGCGCACAATTAAACGTTTCGCAGCCTCAGACAGTTTTCTCGTTCTACCATACTCCCCATTCTTACGTATTGGGCACCCAACCGAACGTAATTATCAACAACACAACTTGACCGATTTAACCGTTTTGCAATTTGCCGATTCGACAGGCCCAATTCCTTGTACGCACAGACACGTGCTCGTTCTTCACTCGACAACACTTTTCCACGAGGCATGATCCACACAACAGACACTGACGTTCACTCACGCGCATTTCTTATCACATTGTGTCAGTTTGTTCTCGACGAAACATCAGGGATAGTGTTGGACGTATAGAGGGCGCCAGGCAATGAAGAACCTTGGGTGCCTTTATACCAATTTCCACTCCACCACGGCCTCATTTTGCTTGTTCTGTCATATACACATGTCACTGGCATATACGACCAAGATATACCTTTCCCTTTGAAGCGTATCGAATGTTACTTTTAAAATATATCGTCTTTCTCCATGCTCAACACCCCTGGTTTCCTCTCTTTCAAACTTTCTCTCTGCCTTTATACCAATTTCCACCACTGTATGTCTATACAGAACCAGTTTCTCTCAACCAATTGACCCCATGATCATTCCTAGCCATATTAGGGTATCCCGAGAACAAGTAAATTTAGACACTTTCTCAGGCTTATCATCAGCAATGAATGTAATCATTCAAGGTATAATAGCAGTAACAGGGCAAATATGCTAGAAGGAACTTCTGATATATGCAAACCATTTGGTAAATCAGATCGGAGGGAAATGCTAGTGGAGAAAACGCCAGCAATAGCAGAAATTAATGAAGGAACTGTAACGGCACATGGGAGTAACGGGGAAATTGATTGGCAGGTAACAAACTTAAATTGTATGGAAGGTACTGTAACCACAGAACAAAACGAGGAGATACAAATATGTAATACTCGACTTACCTCTAAACGTAAAACAACACCTAAAGTATTGTCAAATGATTTTTTATGGTAAAGAATAGCAAAATTACAAAGGTAGAGGAAAGGCAATCAGAATTACAGGAAAGCCTCGATAAGGTGCTCCTAAATAAAACACAGAGCACCCGCACAAATGCAGTGATATACATAATCGTAATATTCTGCATTATTACGTGATCGTGATTTATCAGAACCTCGAATCTATCCGAAATAAGAAATTGGAATTAGAAGTTATAACTGAAACACTCTCCCCTGGTATTAATGTGCTTCTCAGAGCACTGGCTTAATGCGTGCGAAAACATTTACCTTCCCGGTTATACTATGGTATCTATATACAGTAGAAATATTCTGAAAAATGGTGGTGTGTGTATAATGACGAAAACAACACTTCATACGTCCAATATAACTATTTCGTATGCCGTACAAGCCATAGAAAAACATTTTGAATATTCTGCGATCGAAATTGAGAGCAACAATACCAAAACAGCCATCGTAGCAATGTATAGAACACCAGACTCAATTGTCAGCATTTTTTTCACAATTTAGATAAACTTCTTTTCAATAGAAGATATGCCTCACTCATAATATGTGGCGATTTTAATATTGACCTAAGCTCATATTCACAAAATACAAGTAACTTCTTATAATTGCTAAAATCTTACAATATTGTCCTAACTATCTTTGATCCCACACACATAACCAAAACTTTTGAGAGTAATTGACAATATAATGTCGAATCTCTCTCATATGAAATTTACTTCCTCCGCAATAGATTTAGTTATCAACAAACACCTTGGCCAAAATCTTGTATTGACTGACTGTTATGTAAAAGTAAACATACCCTCAGTTCAAATTGCCTACAGCAAATTCGAAGACAATAATATTAGGCATTTCATAAGTTTATTAGAACAGGAGGAGTGGGATCTTGAAGGAAACGAAGCTCATACCATTGATGATGAATTTAACACATTCATGAATAAATTTAAAATGTTATTCGAATATTGCTTTCCTTGACTAAGAAAAAGATATCACAGAACAATAAGATGCCATTGATAACAAGCGGTATAAAGATCTCAAGCTGTACGTTAAAAGTGTTACATCAAAAAAGTATCAACAACAATGATCAACAGTTTCGGGATTATTATAAAAGATATAAGAAGATATACAAAATCGTCCTTAAGACAGCAAAGAAAATGCACTATCGGAAATTAATCACAAAAGCAGAACAACTTGGCAGATAGTTTACAATGAAACTTAAAATAGCAGAAAGGTATTCAACGATGTGCAGTTAACGTCACCAAAAACAAAAGAGCAAATTAATGATCCTTCAAAAGTTGCTGAAGATTTTAACATTTTTTTCTGTAACATTGGTACTAAGCACTCTGTGGTTTCAACAAACCACATTCCGTATCCTATAAAAACATTTGTTCCAAATTCTTTATTTCTTACACCTACGACACCTAATGAAATTCTTGGACTCATAAAAAAGTTCAAAAACAAGAAGTCCAGTGGCTACGATGAAATCCCAACAGTCATAGTAAAACGTTGTGCTCATGTAATTGCCTGGCCAATTGCAGACTTAATAAATCTAACATTTAACCATGGTAAATTTTCTGACTGTCTAAAGAGAACTATTGTAAAACCACTGTTTAAAAAAGGTAACAAAAAATATATAGAAAACTACAGACTTTTTGCATTGACCTGTGTGATTTCAAAAATGCTTGAATCTGTCATGTGCAATAGCCTAAAAAGGCATCTGGAATATAACGACATACTTTCCAATTCACGACATGGATTTATTAAAGGTAGATCCACAACAAGTGTCCTCTACGATT
>JAGDQP010024979.1:0-27359 GCA_022664845.1 Lepisma saccharinum
ATATTTTTATTTAAATGATTTTAATTATTAAGTGTTTTTTTTTCGGCGGAAAATGAATTTATTTATTTACAACATAAACAGGCTGAGCTATACCAGGGACGTAACTAGTGAGGAGCAGAGAAACAGGATTCAGGAGCGCTACTCGTAATTTCGTAATGGCGCAATTTCGCAATTTATTATTTTATATTCAAAGAAAATTAGTTTCCTATTTAATTACAATGCATTCTGCATACCTTTGGAACAATTTATATATATACACAGTCCGACAATTAAGTAATGAGACTGATTTTATTCTGACGAAACAAACAGAAGTAATTGAATAATACCTGTTTATTATTCGAAGTACATCCCTCCTGCATCAATACAACGAGTGGCACGATCACACAAGGAGTGGAATGACTTCTGCATCTCAGTTTGTGGTATGGCCCGTAATGCCGCTGTCACAGCTGCTTGGATGTCTTCAACCCTGTCGAAAAGTCGTCCTTTCAATGGCAACTTCAGCTTAGCGAACAGGAAATAGTCACAGGGGGACATATCTGGTGAGTAGGGGGGATGATTCAGCACACACACACACTTGTTTTGTGGCCAAATATTCCGCAACAAGTACTGCTCGGTGAGCTGGAGCGTTGTCATGGAGAAGGAACCAGCTACCTGGGGTTGAGTATTCAGGCCGAACACGACGTATTCTCTTCAACAAACGCTCCAAAACACCTAAATAAAACTGAGCATTAACTGTGTGACCTTCTGGTACAAATTCATGATGAATGATACCCTTACTGTCGTAGAAACAAATGAGCATTGTCTTCACTTTTGACTTTTGGAGACGAAATTTCTTTCCTTTTGGAGAATCTGCAGACTTCCATTCGGCATTCTGACGTTTAGTAGCTGGATCATAACGAAAACACCAACAATCGTCTTCTGCAACAATGGACAGAAGGAAATTTTTCTTCCTACGGGCAGTTGCAATGATGTCACGGGCGTAATCAACACGCGCTTGTTTCTGTTCATCAGATAATGAGTGTGGCACAAACCGCGCTGCGACCTTCTTCTTGCCTAAATCTTCCACTAAGATCTTACGAATTGTCTCCCTGTTAACACCAAAGTCACCTTCCATCATTCTTACAGTCACACAACGATCTTCTTGCACACGTTCACGGACCTTTTCAATCAGTTCCTCGTTACGAACAGAAATTGGACGACCCGGCCGAGGTTCATCGTCAATCGATTCCACACCACTTTTAAAATGTTCATACCATCTAAATATCTGTGCACGAGACAAACAAGTATCACCATACACTCTCCGCATCAACTCAACAGTTTCTGTGCCACTTTTCCCGAGTTTGAAACAGAACTTGATATTCGCCCTCTGCTCCATAACGCTGGCGTGACAAAGGCCTTTCACTTACTGCTGGTACTGACGTCATATTTCCCGTTGTGCTTCACGCGGGACCATGCGGTGTTGCCAGGTCGTAGATGAAGGATTACTCTCTCGAACTCACATATTGGTTTCTATTTTGCATTCTCTGTTTTGTCAGAATAAAATCAGTCTCATTACTTACTTGTCGGACTGTATATATATATAAAACAGATAAACGTCATGTTGAACTGCAAGGTTCAAGGTCGAGGTTCAAGTCCGACGGCGAAGTCGAGGTTGAAGACTAATTTCAGGTAGAGGTTAAACTACCATTTTAACTAATTTCTCTATTTATATTACGAATGGAACCTCCAAATAATTAGCACCCTTGTACACGAGAGAAACACCCTGTCCTCTTGTGGCTCTGAGGCATATTTGGCTCAGACAGGATACTTTAATAATGCTCCAAAACTTTGTCAAATTCAGTCTCAATACTCTTTTTTGTCTAAATTTATATTTTGAACATGAACGAACTATCATTGTAACTAATTTGTCTATTTTTATTACGAATGCAACTTCCATCTCATTAGCACCCTTGTACACGAGAGAAACATCCTGTCCTCTTATGAGCCATAATGCTTCATAACTCTGTCAAGAGCAGTCCCAAAATTGACTTTATTGACGATTCTTTTTTATCTCGAATATTCACTACTTACCCCATCTTATGCATTTCTTGTTTAGGTTTAGCAAAAGTAAAAGTTTTTACGTTAAAAATGTACAAAAACTTTATATTTAAATTAGAAAAGTAATATATCTTATTAGCGCCCTTGTACATAACAGGCAAGTTCCAGCCACTTAAGTCATTTAGGCATCTTTGGCTCAGACCGTGCAACATAAATAATGCTTCAAAACTTTGTTAGAAGCAGAGTACAAGAAATCATATTTTAAGTACTTCATTGATCATCAATTGTCGTCAGAGGACAGTAAAAGTATGAAGTACATTACTATGTCATAAGATATGTTAATAATTTCCGTTTTCCTCACTTTGGCGCCGAACTGAACCGGCGCCGAAACGGTAGCGCCAAAACGTAGCCTGCGCCAAAATGGTGGCGCCGAAACGTAGCCGCTAGCGGACCCCTTTTCTACTTTCTACAGATTCTTGATGGGAAGATAAAACTTTGTCCTCATGTTTCTGCAATATTTAGTTTGGCATTTGGTTTACCCTGACTTTAAGCCATCCAATTGAACCCTAGATACAGATCCTATAAGTAGCTCAAACACTTGCATATTTGTTGACTACAGTATTTACAGGGAAAATATTTCTTTTAATGGATCAATGCCACACTCTTTACCCGCAGAAGTGCTGAATGGACTGAAATGTATCTGAATTCTGCAACAAAAAAATATCGACATACTTTGTCTACAAAAATTCCCACTAGATGGCACCATGTCAGAGTATATACAGTAATTTATTATCCTTTATGGCCAGTAGATAGCAATGCATGTTACTTCCAACATGTGTCACGTTTTAGTGAACAGATCACAAAACTTTGTTCAGTATTTCTACAGCAGAATTTCTGTTTACCACAAAACATATCCAGATTGTCAAAAAATAGAAGAGCATCATTTTGGCAAAGAAAACGATGTACTAAATTAATTACACTCTCAACGAGAAACTTACCTTTTTCCTTTTTACCTACCCAGATATTCTACCTATTATGTTAGAACGGTGTTCTGTATGCAACAACAACAACAAATTTGTATTCTGTTTTACACAATTTAAATACCTCGAGTTGTTTAATGATGACAGATGGCTCAATAATGCACCTACGGTAACTTTAATAAACTGTAAGCTAGCTATAGTAGAGTCATAGCCCGCTCCTATTCCGTAAGGCTATGGTAGAGTAAAGTGCTTCAAGTTTCGTATAACTTGAACTCAATACGAACAGGCATTATCGTTTCCAAGATTAAATTATTGCCGATTTCTACATTAAAAGAATATAAAAATAGGACAAAGTACATGCTTAAGAGAGAGCACATGTAACTTGTTCATATTGGCAGAAGTAAAGGGTGATATGTGTAAATTTCTAAAATATCACGGAGATAACACTGCTAAGATCCACTTGTGCTATCTGCTTTATTTTGACAACCAACTCGTTCTTTCAACATACCTTCACAGTTGAGAAAGCCTCACGTGAGTCAGATTCTAGCACAAAAGTAAAGCACTAGATTCACTGAACTTCCAAGCACGGTGCTCACGAGCCAACGTCAAAAGTACAGTTCTCTCTTTAAGTAGGAGAATATGATGGGTTGTAAATGGGCCTTCTCGTCTGGATGGCAGACTAAAGTGTCCCCGAATAGAGATCTTGAATAGGAAGACGATTCAACACTTTTTGTGAAGTGATATTCACTCCAGATACCAGACGGAGATAGTTTTGAAATTCAGTTACTGATACAATTAGTCATCCTATCGCAATAATCACAGTAAATCTGTCCTGTCCACGACACCTGGATCAGGGATTCCGCCAGGATTTTCAGTTCGGGGGGTGTAAAGACAATATTGAGAGTCTGCAAGTGGAGTTTTGCACGGTTTCTGTCAATTTTTAATACGGTACAAGCGAACAATATTTAGGTGAAGTGTTTAGCTCCATACTACCCAATTGGCATAGCGTTCCTTACTAACAAGCCAAAATTTCATTGCAAACTTTTGAAGCGACACACAATCCTAGTAACTTACTAACAATGATCTGAAACGTTTATTAGGTCACAGTGTTAAGTTATTTTCTTAAATACTTTTAAGCAATAAGTTCTGCGGTATTTTATTTTCGCGTAATTACAATACCAGCTCTTAAATCTGTAACTCAGAGCTAGAAGTGTGTAAGTCACAAATACTTCTTTTCGAGAAAATAGAAAACAGCAATTTCCTTTCACATAGAAACTATCATTAACAGACAAACTACATAATATACTTACTTATATACATTTTTAATATGTTTACAACGAAAATCCTACAATCATTATTAGAAGCCTTCCGAACGCTGTACAAAACGGTATTTATCACGTTTTGGCCTTACTAGAAATTTGGTTATAAAGCGCTTACGGAAGCAAACGAACTACAATTTCCATGCAAAAGAACGTCATTACATTTTGGCGGTCGTTTATCGGCTTGTCTATCATTCAGCTGTACTTTACAAGATTGAATTGCCCGATTAGTATCTAAAGCAAGACGCAATAGGAAATGTAACTTCCTATATCTATTTTCAGTTCAATGCAAAATGAACCCAACCTTCAGTTCTAACTTGCTGTTTTACGCTTGATGTTTCTGTGTTCTCTGTATAGTGTCTGGTTTCCGATACTAACTTTATTTGTAATGCAATCGCGCACTCCAGTGTGATAAATTAGTGATCACTGCTGACTACGAATGGATTTTAAGATTTCTAATGCTGTTATTGGATTGTTTAAGTGAATACAGTCGATATGTTGGGTAGTCGTACACTAATGGAGAGTACTAGAATTAACATGTTAGTTTTGGATATCAAATGACTGATATTTAATGTCGATATAAAAACCTCTTTGGAAAACGACCTTCAAAACTATTAAACTGTAAACATTTGGCAAGTCACCATAACTAATTGGTTACTAAAAACTGATGTCACATCTTTAAAAAAGAACTGTAGAGGATCTCCCATCTTCAATAATTACGAATATTCAAATAGTTCATTCATAATTGCCGGCTAGTATTTAGGTATTCCCCCCTTTGATACTAGGCTAATTATATCTCCCCTAACTACTAGAGTCAACAGATCTATTTACACATTTGCGTACCTTCTCTTTTACATAGGTTAAATTAAAGATTAAAAACGTGTTGATATTTTAGGTATAAATATTAAACTTTTTGTAAGATGATAGTTATGAAATTGTATGTCCCAAAACAATATTATAATTAAAATTGACACATTTAGTTAACAATTCATTAACCTCGGTCAGAAATATGGATTTAGCACTAAACCAATTTAGTTCATTAGCTGTTCCTAGTTTCTTGCTCTACTCTTCAATATGGTAGTTAATCATGGTGATTATGAGTATGCAGTAAGGATGTTATGGATTCCTAGTGTATCCACTAATTGTGAGGTTATTTCAGTAATAATTTGTGGGGTATGTGTTAATCTGGAGTCTCAGAGTAATGTATTTATGTTTATCAATTATATCGGGAATCAGTGTATTATGCAATTGTAGTGTGAAAACCTAAATTTTAAATTTTTTGTAAGGACACAACATGGCGAATACTTTGAGTTGATTTCATTTTTATATGGTAGCTTTTGCTTCCTTGAAGGTATCCACGTTCTAACTCCATGATTGGTGGAAAGAGGTTCACGTAGTGGCCTCAAATGAACGCGAGGGGAGCGAAAACCTCGTGCTGGCAGAGAATATGATATAGCCAGAGGAAACATAGATATTTTTACGCAATGAAAATGAACAGTTTTGAGAAAAGTTTTTCTTTTTATGATTTTGATAAGATTATTCAATCCAATCAAATATCAAGTAATAAAATACTTCATGATGAGGAATGATTGGAACTGTGGTCATTCTTTGATAAGGAATTATACTCCAACTTTATATGGAGTTGATTGAATGGTGCTTGAATCGAGAAACGTAAAAGGAGTTCACAATATTCTTCAAGGAAGGAAAGAGCAATATATTACAATAATCAAGTGGTATAAAGTGAAGTTTTAACACAAAAGTGAAGTTTTATGTGTTATCTTGTATCCTCCTTTTTCGTAAGTGTTGAAGTGAAAATATTCCCAAGTTTAAATTATGGTGATATGGGTATTCCTATGTGGGGTAAAGGTTGGATGATTTGTGTTCCATATATGCCTAAGTCTCTATGTTTTGATAGGAGGCTGTTGAGATCTACAAAAGCTATTTCTGAAATTAAAATACGTAATTTTGTGCTATTTTGAGAGAATTCTAAACTGATCGGAGCTCTTGTTTTTTTTTTTTTTTTTAATTTTGTTCTCTTTGATGACTTCAATAATACAGTTTTTCTTTATCGCTTATTATGGAAATATTGAACGAAGAAGTGTTTATTTAACTTGGTATCAAAAGTTTATCTTTCCTTTCCTTGCAATTAGTCGAAAGTGAAACTGTCATATGAATTATATTGAACTTGATTTTTGAAAAAAAAAAAAGGGAAAAGATTTTATTATAATTAAATCAGAAACCAAATTAACTCTCTTGTGTTCTTATTCAACTTATATTATAGTTATAAGAAACATTAATAGTAGGTTACATGTAGTTTACTATTATATTCCCGTTGATCCGCAGTTATTTTTTTTTTCAGGTAATATTTTGAAGTGAAAAAGTGCATTTTTTTTCTGGATTCTGGTTCTGAGACATCGTAAAAAATTTATTCTTGTGTTTCTTTTGCCAGTAACAATATTTATTATTACTGAAAAATAGGAATAATGAATGAAGTTGTAAAATCCTTTATATAACTCACTGTTCGCTAACATTAGATCTTTTTTTCAATTTTCTGCTAACTACACGAACGGAAAATATTGATAGATTTTTTCTGGAAGTTTGAAATAGAAAAGATACTTCCACATTTCACAATGTTGTCAGATAGTGGACATGTTGAATATACTGAAGCATCAACGCTATAAATAAATCTACTATCGATTTACGAGGATTTTGCGATGGAGTTATTTAGTGAAACTTTGTCATATTGAAGTAGGCTGAACTTTAGTATAGATTTTTCCATAATTCAAGACAGAATCAGTTCTCTTAGATATATGCTTCCACTTATAAAAAAAAAGCACAGCGACAGTCAGTACTAACACTTTTGTTCAAAATAAATTTACACAAATACTCAATGAGTTTACAAAGCGCTTTAAACACCAATTTTAATCATACACAAATAGGGAAACATTAATTTCAAATTTAATTGTAATCAGACGTATATGAGAAGTACATCCCTTCTGTATTCTATCAGTTGCACTGCTCTACTTCTTACGTTTTTACATGAATTGCTGGTACACTGAAATAGAGTTCTAAAGATGTGCAAATATCAGACAAAGGAAAAGAGACAACACGAGGAGAAAATAACGGCATGAATACAAGCTAGGAACAGCTGCGTACTCTCATGGCGCACTACCGAAATTGATTTGTACGTTACGTTCGGCCGTTTCACTGAACCGCAATCAAATGTTCATTCGACATTCACTGAACACATGTCTGCCCCTTTCTCTCATCTACTACGTTCGTTCGTTCGTTCGTTGTACCATTGGATTTCCCAGCAGCAGAGTATTAATTTCCAATAGTGCATGGAGAAACGAATAGGAGTCAAGAGGGAACATGGAAAACTCATCATTTTTTAATCTCTTGAACTGCCCTCTAGTTTTTTTTTCTGTCCGAATGTTCTTTTTTTTTTTCTGCGCATGCGTGCTTGGATATGTATGTACATGATGTAGAATCCAGTTATATAAAATGTAGCAAAGGATTTGATAGTTAATCAAATAAAATTTTGTTATTTCTTGAAACCATCGGTATACGTGAAGATAAATGTCACTTATTGTAAATGGGACATTCAGGTTTGATCGAGAGTGTTTTCTACAGGGACTGTAAGAAGTGCGCAATTATAGTTTGTAAGGGTTTCCAACGCCCCTACGCGAGGTTCAGGTTTTGGACACTGAGGTCGGGTGACTGCTCCCCGGGTCAGGATGTTGGACCTTAAGGAAATGGGTTATTGGTTCCCGAAAGAGTCAATAACTCATTACCCGAAATATGTTGCTTTTGCTTTGGCAAACCTGAAAGGTGGCCTCCACAATCACAACACTTGAAGAAGGATAGCTCGGAATTTGGATAAGGAAAGGTGACGCTAGGATACTAATTGTAAGGTACTCTCCAAACATTCCCTCGGGACGGATTCCAGGGCTTTAAGGCAATGAATGGAAAGGATCAAGAATAGGAAAATGGAAATTTGCACCTAAAAAAAAACTAAACCAACGAATCGCATGGAATACTCAAATTTTCACGGAACGCGCAGGATGCGAATGCATCGTCACATGCTGATCTGCTGTAAAGGAAAGTGATGCGCGCGTGTACCGGGAGAAACTCACATGATTGTCACCATCCCATCTCGTGAGGAAGTTTCACACTGTAAAGACTGCTTCCTCTCACGAATGAGGTGCACAGGAGAACAATGCTCCCAATTTGAACAAAAGAATCGAGAATGGTGAGAACCCTGGAAGTTTTCCCTAAGAGAATTCCACATTTAGAAGGCTGCCAGGCAATAATGCTGAAAAAGAAGGTTTTTACTAAATTCCTATTCTAGACGCGGCTTATGGCCTTGACTCAAACAAAAAAAAAAAAGGACGGTAACAAATTGTCTTGTAAATAAAGAGAGTTGGAGTTCGGTAACACTTGAATAGACTTTATAACAACTTAACTTGAAAAATATTAACGATTAACAAATTTTTGCTTTCTCTTTTCTTTTTAAAAACAATATAAAGATGAATGATGACTGATTAGCCCAAACGACTGATATTATGCCGGTTTCTTCGAACAATGAATGTTTGTTACATGAAGAGTTAAAAAATACAATGGGATGCCCTTATAGTTTTTCTTTTCAAAAAGTAATCGTTACAACATGAGACTACTATGGCAAACTTCAGTATGTTATGAGAGATTATCTCTGATTTTCGCAAGGTCTATATTTTTTAATGAAAGTAAACAAACATGAGTTTTGAACGCTAATTTACAGTGTGAGCTTTTCGTTTTCTGACAATAGAGGGAAGATACTATTTGATTGTAAAAATAAATTTTCAATTTAAAGAACGGGCTGATGAGTCAAAACTAAAATCTTGTAGATTAATCACTTTCCTTTTTTCAGTTCCTTTTGGGGAAGAGATTTTGAAAGAATTATTACCTTTTCACGTTATGATAGGTATATTCCGTAGTATAGTCCCTTACCATTGTGGAGTTACCTAAGCAATTTTTCTTAGGGGTAAAGAATTTTGGGAATAATTGTAGATATTTTCGGTGGCCAACGTCTGGATACTGGAATTTTGCTTTTTGATATTCTGTATTGTTAGAATACATGATTAGAAAATTGTACATTTCATAAACGAAAATATTAAGACCGAAACAAAAATATTAATCTGAAACTAATAAAAGAAGTTGTTAGATCAACACAAATGTTAGAAATACATATACTTTTGTTCCATCTTGACTTGTAAAAGGTGTTTTTTCTAGTAAACAATGATCAAATATTGTAAAAATAATTAATATTAATAAGCAAAACTTCTAAACCGTAATCTTAAATTATTAAGTAATAACTTTGTTTTACGACTAACCTACTTTACATTTTAAGTTCTTAAATATACTTTTATGTTCTATATTTACTGCCATCTACTTTGCGGTAAACGGACAATTAACTAGATAAATATTGACTTACTGTATCGTCACCCTCACATCGCAGCACGCCTCGCCAGGGACGTATTTACGGCCTGAAGCCCCCGAAATTAAGATTTTCTTAATAAAATCCATATAATTTTGGATGTAGATAGTGAAACTGATCGTCAAGCATAATTTAATGCTACAATGTTGAAATGCAACATTTCTTCTTTTCTTCACCCTTACCTCACAACGTAAGGCGCTACGACCACAAACGCGTTTTACCGGTATTTCTTCACTATTTGAACTCGACCACTTCTATCGTAAAAATCGCTCTACACATCACTTATCATTGCTTTTCTACTTGGAATTTGCGCAAATGATCTCTTTTACGTATTATTTTATTTTTACGCGTTTTGAAATTCTACACACTTCACTGACACATGATTTACTGCTTATAAAATAGTGACCATTGGTTAGGTGGCGGTTAGGAGTCAGCTTCGGTGGATTTTGTTTTGCACACGCAATAGGAATTGCAAGCAAAACACGTAGCAAGTGCGTGTATGAAAATTGGACCTAACATGTGTTTCTGGTGTAATTAGTGATGATTTTGGTAGGTATTACGTCACGTCGGCTTTCTTATTTTCACCAACAACTACCAATTCTTTCCTACTACCTGCCGCCAATTAAGAAGAAAGACGGAATTCTGATCTAAAAGCAGTGTTGCAGACACACATAACGTGCTTTCATACGGTTGGCACCCTTGATGTCAATTCGATTTTAAGTTCTTATTTCTTGAAAACTGCTTCACTAAAAATCGTTCCGCCTACATAATTTTACTTCTTACACATTGCCGAAGAAAATATTATCATCCATTCAACCTGTAATTTATTCATTTTCTGACGCCCAGTTGCACTATCTGTACCTAATTTTGCCTATTTTACAAATAAGAAAATGAATTTCGGAAGTCCAGGCGTGCTGCGATGTGGGAGGTGACGATACAATTCGGCAGTGTTTTATACCAGGAGGAAAGTGAAGCAGAAGTGACTTCTGTTGATGGAATCATAATCATTACACTTTGTGTACACTTCGACCAATATTCCAGCCTCTATCGCGGCAATTTACAGTTAATATGGGCAGCTATTTTTTTTGTATATTTTCTTTCTACAGGACGTATATTCTCCTAGCAAAATACAGGGTGGGTTTTGATATAATCTCATTGACGGTCTCCGTGTTAGAATCATTTAAAATCAAAGAAAAGTATATTAAAAAGAACATTCGGATTGGTGGTACGTATTGTATCAGTCTCTCTGATCAAAAGAGAACCATCTTAGTATAAGCCTACATGAAAGAAAAATACACACTAAAATTATCAAATTGAAAAAGTTCATAAATATTTTCTCCGTGTAGAGGATAATCGCGGTTGCTTATCTTCGCCATATTAATATAAATTGCTGGTGTCAATGAATTGTGTCAATTACTTATATCTTTTACTGGTAAATATGAGGTCTTCAGTCGCTGAATAGCTGCAGGAAGATAACTGAAATTGGCCTTAATAAAGGTGTGCGAAATGAGTCTATTCTTATTCTGTAGAGCAGTATTAGCTTTTGCTATGCTGTGTCCATCGTTAACGTCAAACGTGTCTACAACACTCTCGATGTCTTCAAAATGATCGGCATAGTAAATGGCTGTCACCAGTAAAGTTCCTCAGCGGATGATGGCTGATTCTGGTGAAAGAAGTGATTGTACAGCCACTTACAAAAGGAAATGGAGGTTTATGTTATGAGAAATAATAGTTCTTTTCTCCAGGAGAATTGTGGCAATGTACGCCTCCATTTGGAGGAATAAAGAATTGATTCGTTCAGCATCATGTAGAGAACAACGAGATAGATAGGCAAAAATCAAATTCTTGTCTTGTTCAAACACACACATATATAGAGAGAGAAAGCATGGAAGAAGACGGAGAAAGAGCGAAAATAGAGAGGAGAAAACAAAGAAAGAGGGAAAGATAAATGGCGCAAGACATGGAAATAAATTAAATTGTAATGCTTATGAATACACAGCCTCCATCACTCTCCCCCTGTCCCATCTCTCTCTGCCTTGTGTTGTTTTTCCTGTGCAGGATAAATCTCTTTCAGTATCAATCGCGAACACCATTTACAGCACTTAATTTCTAGAAGAAAATGTTTGGGAAGTCTTCGTGGAATCGGACTAAGAACCTTGAGAATGAGAGTCTGACATACTAACCACTTAGATACATAGACCATAACAAATGTGTTGTTAAATCAGCCAATAAAATCGCTACTCTCAGCGGATTATTTATATACATCCTAGCTTTCAGTACCTACTCACCACGTTCCCATCGACACTAATTTAAGATAATCTTTAAAAAATGCAAGAAAGCAATTGGTAATAATAAATATGAACATATCAACATATATTTTGAAAGAAAAAAAGAAGAAAAAGTTGCCCCCACGCCGGGAATCGAACCACGGTTTTTTATTTAGTAACCCAACGTCGTACTAATACTCCAAATTCTCAATTGCAAATTGATCGCTTGTCAGTGTTCTTTACTTTTAAGGAGTTATTTTTCCACTTCCGTAGCCATGCTATCCTCCTGCTTGTGACTAGCGACAGGCAGAGCCCATTGTGAAATTACGAGTTAATCGTGTGTGCAATAAAAAATACCGTACCTTTCTTACCTAACCTCCACTTGCGTTTGTTCACTAATTTTATTAAATTTCCTAATGCGTTTATATATATAAAAAGATAAAAGATATTTTCATTAAGAAAAAATCAAACAGTACTACACCAGGATTCGATCCCGGGTTCCTTGGATTAGCTTTCCGACATGCTACCAATATGCTAAATTGGCAACTGGAAGCATCTGCTTGGAAGTAATATTTACTTTTAAGGAGTAATGCACATGCGCGAGAATGGCTCAGCCTCGTGCACTCTTCCTGTCGCTAGTCGCAAGTAATGAGAGTACCTGATTGGCCTCCTGCCAGCAAGCCCGATACGGTCTACACAAAGTGAACATTTTAATTAACAACATGCCCTGATTCCCTTTCACCCCCTGTCAATACTACATCTATGTATACCCCGTATTAGTAGGAACGGGGAGTGAAAGGGAGTAAGTGGATGTTGTTAATTAAAAAGTTAACTTTGTGTAGCTCGTACCGGATTTGCTGGTGGCAGGTCAATCAGGAACAAGATACCTGTCTTGTTAAAAGTTGTGTTGTTTTTGCAGCAGCATTTTTTATTTAGAACCACTCGCTCTCCTCCACAGCACAAGGGAAGCTCAGATGGGAACAATACGGCGCCCACTCTCGCGTAGGCGCAGAGCTCCTTGAACTATTGGTAACACTGAGAAGGGTTTGTCCGGCATCTCGTAGCAAGATTTTTTCTTTTTTTTTCTTAAAAAATATATTTTTATAAGTTCAAAAGGCCTAGCAGGGTAAGATGGTGAAAAGTGCCTTGGAAGGTATCGTGAAAAAAAATACTACCATATTCAGCATCGAAAATGATGGCTCTCCACCAGATATTAGCTCAAAAGATGCTAACCTAACCTCAAAATAAATTAAAGTGTGTTTTTTGGTACTTTAGCGATATCTATCCTGCCAGGCCCTTTCATTTTAAATTATTTTTCAAATAACGTCGATTCTTTGGCGGAATCTTTCAAAACCAGTCATCGGACCTCGCTTTGCCGACCAAATGACAACGTTACCTGACTGGCTCCTGAGGGGGAGGGGGGTGCTAAGACGATAGACGACTACCATATGTTGGTCAAGTCCTCTATAGATAGGGTTTTACTTTTTATGGATGCAGGGGCCTCAGCCATAGATTCCTAAAGGCCGTAAATAAAATTTAAACTTCAAATGGAACCGGGGGTAAATCGCTGAGAGTAGCGAGTTTAGTTGCAGACTTAACAACACATTTGTTATGGTTTGTGTAGCTAAGTGGTGAGCGTGTGAGGCTCACATTCTTAAGGTTCTTGGTTCGATTCCCAGTCTGGATTTCAAAATATTTTCTTCGAGGAAATAAGCGAAGTAAATAATGTTCGCGATTGCTACTGAAAGAGATTTATCTCGCACAGGGAGAAAAACACAAGACAGAGAGAGGGGCAGGGGAGAGAGACGCAGGCTGTGTATTCATTAACGTTAAAAATTCATTTATTTCCATGTTTTGCGCCATTTCTCTTTCACCCTTTCCTTGTTTTCTCCTATCTTTTTTCGCTCTTTCCCCGTATTCTTCCATGCTTTCTCTCTCTCTCTCTCTCTGTGGGTGTAGTGGTGTTTGAACAAGACAAAGATGCGTATCTATCACGTGGTTTTCTAAATGATGCTGAACGAATCAATTCTTTCTTCCTCCACATGGAGGAATATCCTATCATGTCATGTTTTTGCGCATATTTGTACTGTCATGTTGGTTGTCTAACTATTAGGCGTACAGTGCAACAATTCTCATGGAAAATCAACCAACTTTTAGAAGATTTTACTTTTGACATCTTGCTGGAGCAAACCCTGTTAATACATTGCAAGTGTAAGCTTCTTAAAAATACCTTGAGTATGTTTTTAAACTAATGATTTTCTTCAACTAACAATTTCTTTTAATGCAACAATGGAATTAGAAAGTTAGTTTTCTTTCTGAAGAGTAACTCAGGCACAATGTTTGCTAATGTTTCAGAAGTAACTCTTAGTATTATCGCCCTATTCAAATGCTTAACGTCAGCAGCCCTTTGACACCCAACCATTACACCACGTTTTGTAACTCACTGTGGCATGTGACACCGACCTTCTTGTTGTGAAGCGTATAAGTCAACGTTGCAATTCTAGTTCAGAAATAACTGTTATTGTGCTTAAATATGAAAATCTAACATTCCGGACCCTACTTAAGACCCTAAGGTCGCTAGGCAAGGTAAACCTATAATAAATTGTCATTACCTTCTGAAGAATGCACGTAAAGTCCTAAGAACTGTAGGTATATTTTATAATGAATAGTAAAAGTTTTCACTGGCTATTGAATCCGGGATCGTCTTATCTATAAAAGGACGAACAACACTCAAACCACCACCGGTGATGCCTGGCATAGGGATCTATCGAACGAATTTTAGATACCAATATCGCACTTATATACCAAACAGATACTAGATAACAGTACGGTATTGTAATCGATATGAATATATCTATACTGGACCAATTATTCGATACGAATATGACATATGAGGCATTCCAAGTCAAACCTAGCACTGAATTTTAACCATGGCCCATAGAGTTTATTTATTTTTCTCTTTAGATTCTATGAGAAAATTCATTGATAGCAAAGCTATGGCAAAAGGAACCTATTATTCCTGCTCATCTTGTCCGTCTCTAGAAATCCATCATTGGTGTAATGTCATGACGTAGTAAATTTCCAATCACAAATGCATTGGAATGTGACGTCATTGCGGGGACATTGAGTTACATTGAAATAACAGGCCTGTTCTCCAATGCAAACTATCCTTAAGGTGATACAGGATGCAGAAGCCACCTTGGGATGTAAATATCGCGGGTTCTAGGGAGTGTACGAGAAAAACAAAAACATATCTGGAATATACAAGCAAAAAAAAAAGAGTCGAAACGCGACTGATAAACCGACCCCTCAAGCGACACCCTAAAAATATGAAAATGCAAAAACGGGTCAATTACCCTATATTCGTGTATCGCATGTTAATAAAGAAGCTCACGGTGGCCAGGTAAGCTTATTTTTGCGCTCTGACGCTTAGTTTACGAGATATCGCATTTTTTGTGCTTTTATACTTAAAACTGGATCGGATATAAAATATGAATTTTAAAAGGTTCGTTTTGTAATTACACTAGACTTGGAATAAACGTTGAAATTTTAAAGTAGTCAAAGTGTACGTGCAGGAACAAAAGAAAGTTGTCGGTGAAGCAGGGGCGGGGGTGAAGTAGCAACATCAAAATTTGCTAATAGTTGATAATAAGCGATTCTCTAACGGGAAAGACGAAATATAATAGCGAACCATTGTGTCTTTAGTGAGGTAAGTTTCCTAAGGAGTGGGGAGCCCAGTGTGCTTATCCCTCGACTATGTACATCTAAATTTCCTAATAGTTGAAATTAAGTGTTTCTCTGTGGTGAGGGGCGAAATATAATAACGATCAATGCTATGTATAAGCAGAGGTAGCTTTCTTAAGGCGCGGGGGCTTTCTTAATTTGTTATTAAACTTGACCGATTTCGCTAGGAATAACTCATGTACAGAACTACTAATGTATTAATGTTCTGTTCTCTACGTTTGACATTTACTGGTTCAGTGTTGCCAGCCTGTACTATTTTCGTAGTTTGTAAATATTTTCAACAACATTTTTCTATTAATCTAAATGTGTGTTTTCAATTACAATTACATTATTTTTTTCGGGACATTATTTACATTTCTTTCTGGCTACTTACTAACTGACGCTCCCGCCCGTTAATGTAGGGTAAATTCAAACAAACATCATTATCTTTCGTTATCAACCCGCAGCTTAGTTTCTATTCTTTTCGTGTCTCTGATTTATATTGTCTGATCTCAATAAAGTGGTATGGTTTGTTATTCAAGTCTAAATAATTCCTACTCTACTCGGAGTTAAAAATCTCCTTTTCTTAAAAAAAAAAAAGCGACCAGACATAGTCTATGGTATTCTTCTATCAAATTATGTAGACATGTAATATTTATTTTAGTTTGCTTAAAATGTGTTAATGTGTTGGTTTCCATGGTAGTGATGCAGACGAGATATAGAAACAGACACACAGAACAGTTTGGAGCATCATATATAGCATTTCAAAGTCAGACCAAGTTTTGATCTTTACATTACGGTCACTATAGAGAGGTTATGGAGATATGCAGAGTGATTCAGATCAAATGGTAGTTCGATCTAAAATAAGTAGGTAAAGAGAGACAACATCCATGGTGTGTGGAGATGCTATATTAATTAATTACTGCAACTTAAAAAATTGCTGGAAGCGCCCCTTAAAGAATTGAACTCTTCTAGAATCATCCTTGAGAAAGTTCGAATACAAACATTTGGTGGCACTATCATTTTTGAGTGTTATGTACCACAGAGCTACTGGATGTGTTAAATTCTGACGGAAAATACAGCATTAGTGAGATAAAAATAATGAGTTGGTAACAAAACTTAGTTAAAAGTTCAGTTTTGGGTTTGCAACTCTTTTTCTTGGAGAGCATCATTTTGACCAGGATGATCGGAGACACCCTATGTATAATTCTGAAAGCATTATTCAGCGTTTATCTGGCACAAAAGGGGGAAAAAATCAGAAAACAAACTATCGCATAGTACAAGGAATTTGACACTTGAACCCTGATATTTACACTCGGAATTCCTTAACATATCACCTATCATCAATTAGAACGCTTATTATATATATTCAACTTCAAACATGTAAGCAATTAAGTTTAACAGCAGAAAATAATCCCATATAAAGTCTTTCTTAAAGAAACACTAACAGAAACCTTGATATATATATATAGGAAGAAAAGAAAAAAAAAATCTTTATGACTGAAAGACAGAAAAGAAAAATACGTCTTAATATAATTAGCTTGTGGTTCTATTACTGTAGAATGAAGGAAAGAAAGAAGACTAATAACTCAACAATTCGCTAATAGATGTCAGTTCAGTACAGTACACAGAACACCTCAAAACTCAGCGAGATTTTCTTCTAATTAAAATAACAAGCGGCGAAAAGCTTCCTTCCACGTTCCCCGGTGGAAATAGTTAATTATGAGAAGGTGGAAAATAGAGAAAGCAAGATAAAGAGAGAGAAAGAAAATAAGACTCAAGAGCTAAATAGAGTTGAAGGTAAAAGTGAGTAAAATGGAGAGAGAGAGAGAGAGAGACAGAGAGAGAGAAGATGAAGATAATAATTAGTATGGCAGAGTTCTGATGGTTGGTTACGCAGACCACTATTTAACAAGCTACTTACACAAATTGTCTGCAGACAACAACAGTGTAATTACCTTGCATGTATCAACTCCTTCAATAACTACTTTTCCTGGTTAGCGCTGAGTTTCAGTAATAATATACCATTAAAAATCATGGAACAATCTTGATAATGATAATTAACCCATATAGATATTTATAATATTACTTTCTGAAATAATGTTCCCCTCTATTGTGCTGAAGATGAAGTTCAGAATTGTGAATGACCAGTAATGTGTCCAATCATAAAATACAGATACATAACAGACAGGATAGTCTGCATCATCGAAATATATTCCAAGAAATAAGTTAATGACGAAAAAAAAAAACTTTTAGGGTGCGTTCACTTGCGATCTGAATCTTGGAAAATAAAAGAAAAAAGTACGACACCCTTGCGACGTTTAACTCACTTGATTTGATATTTCTTTAAAAAAAATATATCCGTTCTTTTTTGTCAATTGTTGAAAGAGCTTCATTGTTATAGGTTTCAATATTCACAACAACAATGAAGCGATTTCAACAATGAAGGAAGACGAAAATAAAAAAATCAGCATCGATTATGCTCTTGAATTGATTATGAACTTTCTTCCTTGAAAGTTTGAACTCTCTAGGCTTGAATTTATTGGAGCAGCTAAGAAATTTCGTGTAACGATAAGAATACATTAGGCATATACGGAGATAGTGTTGCCATCTTTTGTTGGAGATCGTTGCTTTAGATTCCTAAAGGGAATTTTTGTTAGCTTCATCTTGTTTTAGTTCTAGTATTTAAAAAAAAGCGCCAAAAATATATCTATAGTTAAGCATATACTTCAAACTCCAAACCCCCTTATAAGACAGGAATACACTGTGAGTCATCGGCGTTTGATTAAGCATCTACGAAAAACGTATTTTAAAGCGAATGATGTATCAAAATGCAAAGAAAACTATGAATCCGGTACTGCGCTGTAGTTTTGTACACTAATTTAATGAATGAGTTAGTTGAATCAACATAAATGGGCCTGTTTCTTCAATCATAACACATAATTAATTCAGCAAGAGTTGCGTGTCTAGATTAAATGCTAAAAGTAAACGACCATGGAAAGATGGCGCTTTGTAAAAGTAGATAAATCAAGATACTAGATAGTAGAAAAACCAACATTAATATTACCTAATTGCAAAATATAATAAGAAAATTATTATTGTTATCAAGTCAAGTTATTTCATTGAGTGTAATGAAAGTAAAGTTTATAACATTCTTAACTCTTTTCGTAAACCACGGAAAATAATCTTATATTGTAATATTTAAGAAAGTGTACAAAGAAATCAACTAATTTATTATATTAATATTACATACTAAAGCCCGTCGTACACGATTCAATAAACATAGAATCACATTCTTGAACAAGCAGTTGGATGAGTGCGTACACGATCCAACTGGAATAAGCAAAGGGTTGTATCCAAGTAGTGTTGAAAGTGTTTGGATGGTGCTCGTACACGATTCGATAAGTTAAGCGGAAGTGTGAGGGAGCCAAAAGCACATGAGTCGATTTGCTTCTTCTGCGTTGCAAGTGGTCACATGCAGTGAATGTTAAACATGATATGCATCGCTTGTAATAAAATAATAACCTGACTAACGGTTGCAGTTCGGTAGATGGTGATGCCTCGAACATCGACTTTTTATTGCTTTATTAAAAACTCTTTTCTATTCTTATAAGTTTTTATTTATTTCCGGTTACGCGCACTTCTATAAACATCTAGCGATAACTAACAATCCAAAGTGAAAATCCATATTTTATTATTATTTCGTTAAATACGCACTCCAGTTGATCAAGATAGCGCCATGTGGAGGAATACTAATCGTGACACTTCGTGTTATGCATGATACGTATTTTGTCACAACAATACAGACAGTATCTCTAGCGAGCGAAGAGGAGTTAGTAAAAGTCAGGTTCGGTATTTTTTTATTATTATTCGCGATTAACATTACTCTCACAGACTGTTCGCCCTACGCCATAAGGATATAGTTCCCACTTCACAGCAATAATTATTCACTTCTTTTAAAGCCAATCTCATGTTTCCAAGTCACGCAAATACATCCTTCCTCCTGTAAATTTTGCAAAAGGGCACCACCAGCTTTGGAACTGCGCCCATTTTAACTAACCACTCTTCGCCCAACGACAATATATTAGCAGCTTTTGTAGCAAATTATGTTATTCATAACACGAAGTGATAAAATTTAATATTCCTCCACATGGCGTCATATTTGCATGTACTGAGTACATATTTACGTAAATAATTATGAAATGTGACTATTTAGAACTGATTTTGAGTTGCTAGCTATCGGGAGGTGATTATCAAAGTGTCTGTATGAAATGTTTGTAAGTGGTATAAAGCCAACATACGGCAAAATATGGCACAATAGCTGGCTGCCATATAACTTGCACCGCAGCCAATACCAACGCTTATTCTACAAGTTCTTCCAATCACTTTCGTGGATACGAGGTCATTTCAAGAGGACTATAATAGAAATATTTGTTTTGTGTCAATTTATTATTTTTGGTGCGTGAACATTTATTTGATATTGTTGGTGAGCGAAGGAAAAGTACGTGCACGAAGAATATATACACAAAGTTACTTGGATAGATGGAGAAACTTTATATCGGGAAATTTCGCCAGCTATTGAGCCATACGTACACTCTACACGTACATTCTCTTGCAAATAAACATCGCAGATACTTCTATGAACACATAGCGGCAGTGGGCAATGCAAAACATGTTAGGAAAAGCATGTGTCATTATTATTTTGCTAAATATGCATTTAAGTTGATCAACATAACAAACATGACGGGATAGATTTATTAGCGTTCATTAGACAAGCTACATGCAGATTGTACGGATGCGGAGGAATATTAATAGCGTTACGTCATATTATGCATGACACATGATTTGCTACAAAACCCATGGCCACAATGTTGAATAAGCAAAGGCGGATTAAAGAAGGTTAGATTTTTTATTATATGCGATGCATGGTTAATGCATATGCGATTAATGTGCTCCCTCAACAACGTGGAAGCAGCCAAGTAGTTTCAAGTACTTTTCGCTACTTCACTCTAATTTAATACTTCCATGACTAGAAACTTTGTTATATTTTAAGTTACAATACTTCCACACACGTTGGAAAAGATTATTTTTTTCTTGCCGTAAAGTAAAGTGTACCCAGATACTTCTATATTTAGCAGCTTTGAACTTCGTACATACAGTAAATAAAAACTCGACCTTTCCACATAAATTATGAGCAACTAAATGGCACTTTAAATATTAACATCCTACTGCTTCTAAATGCAATAGTATAATTTATTAGAAATTATAGTAGGCCCTCTATATCAGTTTCTATTGCAATAGTGATTGTACAAAAACTACAGAAGAAACGTCAGGTACACTTTACTTCAGCAAGATGCGACGTAATTTCTTGTTGAGATACTTTATTTTAATTTTCTGATCATCTCTTTATTTCACATCATAAAAACAAGGGCTTTACACAATGTAACCCTGCTCCATGTCGACATTTTAATTTTTAGCGTTCCGGAAGCACAGTAGTCACGTGTTCAAGTCACCAGCGATGTGATTGGTAGATCACTGCGTTGAATTAAAGAGAAATAGGACAGGTTCTAAATATGATTTATTGGATGAGAAGGCTTGAATTCAAGAGAATTCCTGCATGGAGTCAATGATTCGTGACGTCATTTTGATCAAATTTCTTGTTCAAGCTTTATCGAATGGTGTACGAGGGGCTTAATTAATGCTGATGGTTGGGAAAAAGCGTAAACTGTTTAAAGACGTAAGAAAACATCCTGGATTCTTCACATTTCTTTCTGTCGCTAAAGTAAATTTATCTGAGCCCGCAGGGCCACCAGGAAGAACTTCTGGTCATCGTGGGTCTTTTTTGTCCTTGGATGTTTTATATTTGTTTTACTAGACAAGTTTTTATTTATTTGTTAAAATTAATCAATTCTTCAAATCGGACAAGCAGCCGAACACACCGGCCCCCCCAAAACAACCAGATAGGAAAGGAAACCAAAGGAGGGAAATGTTA
Organism: Lepisma saccharinum; assembly: GCA_022664845.1. Lineage (NCBI taxonomy): Eukaryota > Metazoa > Arthropoda > Insecta > Zygentoma > Lepismatidae > Lepisma > Lepisma saccharinum. Next base: position 21,795 of record JAGDQP010024979.1, read on the forward strand.
TTTGTTTCTTATTTAAATTAATTTTGATAAATGTTTCTATTTGATAATATAATTATTTATTTGTTTCATTATGCAGATGTAACAGAACTATGGAATGAAATTGCCAATCAAAATGGAGAAATTGATGTATTGGTAGATTATAATTGATTCATTTGGTAATTTATTTCTTCTTCCCTTCTATTTTCTTGTGATGTGTTACCATGGAGACGTCTGTAGCCTTAATTAGATGTTGTTAAAAAGTATTACATCTGTGCATTGAGGTTGATTAAAGAACATGTTTTTGTAGTTCCCTTGTTTTAAGTTTGGTTTGAGTCTTGCATATCGTTTCTGTTGATTTTTTTTTTTTTGTAAAGGACTCCTGATTCACGTAAATATGACCGTCTACCAATTTTAAAATAATGAGATGGCATTTCAGTAACTCTTCTAATGCTGCATTTATTGGTGAATTAATTTTGAGAGGTGCCGCTTCTGTGAAAGTTAGAGAAAGTACTGACGTTACCCATTGTGCTATAGTGGTAGTTGCTTCTTGAATGTTTTCATTTATTAATGACTGTATTTGTTGGAAGCTGGACGTTTCATTATTGGTGGTTTGGACATTCCTGTTGATGTTTAGAGTTGCTGACTGTTGGTGATTTCTATATATTTTGATTAAGATATGTTGTTGAGGTTGTTTGGGTCGTAAGGGGCAGATTGAACTGGCCGTCCTGTGCCCAGTCTTGTTGCAGGTGGCACAAAATTGGGGATTGGGTGTCGCTGAACAAGCAAAACTCGGATGGGATTTATTATGAGAATTTGTCTTTTCAGAAATTTGTTTCAGTTCCTCAACATTTGTGTGAATTGGTATCCCTCTAATCACGTAAGTAAAGGTAGTCTTCGTGCAAAATTCCAGTGGAACAATTCCCTTTTCCTCAGTAGCTTTCATTCTGCTTCCTGTCCTAAATTTGAACTTTTACTGGTTTTTTGAAAAGTTATCCATATTTTCTTTGTCTTTGAAATGTATACATATTGCTGTATTGTTTTCCGTAGGGAAGGAATAATCTCAGGATTATTCAATTTAGAATTGATTATTTGATAGAATATAATAGGGTCCATCAGTTCCCGTTTTATTTTTCTTATAATTATGCTAAATTTAGTGTTATAACTTTCTGTATTATTATTTTCTCTTTCTTTATTTAATGAAGAAGTGGTAGAACCTTGCAAAGAATTAGTTCTCTGTTGCTCGAGTTCAATGCAATACAATCTATTGGTCCAAAATCAGTATCTTTAATAACTTTGAAGAATCTATCAACATCATCCTCATTTAACATAAATATTCTGATCAACGAAATGTCTTCATCCGGTACCATTGTGTATTTACTGCCTGTGATTTTAATTAATATGAACTCATGTAAGGTTTTAGGAACTAGGCGGAATTTTTTTATATATATTGTCAATGAGAATGGTATATAGGAATTTAACTTCAGTTTGGTTCAGGGACATGTTATTTAAATTGCTACAAGAAGGTATTGGTTCAGGTATTTGTGTTGAAGGGTAAGAATCAAATAACAAGGATGGAGTTTCTTCTTCCTCGAACATGGATGATTCAACATCAATTTCAGCTTCATTTGATACAGGTATGGTGTTCGTCATCCTATTTGCAGCGGGAATATCTTCAACACTGGAGACATCTTTTTCCGGTTCCGTTTTGGAGTGTTTTTTTTTTCTTTTCTGTTTCACTTTTATACCTTTCTCTGCCCATATTGACGATATGTGGTGAGAGAGGATGGATAGAATGAGAAGGTATTAGGACTTATTGGTATCTTTGGCTGACAATTATATTCTAAGATAATGTAGTGTCCCTTAAAACAAACTTACTCTCGAACCTTATACTGGGTCCCTTTTAACGACCTTAGCCCTCTAGTATTCCAATATATTTTAACCCGACTCTAGTGAACAATATTAACTTGGTCTATATATATTATTTATCCTGTAAGCAATATTATTTAAATCTTGTTTATTTGGGTTTGAAGTTTAAACCTAACTTGCCTATTAGGACATTTCCCACTTTATCGGAGAACGTTCAACATAGGTCTTCTTTCGATGAGCCCCAACGCTGATCTGAACCTTCTTTCTGTCTTGGAAGTTGCTAATTTTACCGAAAGATGTCTCCCAATAGCTTATTTTCTTAATCATCCTCATGAAGCTTCTGATTGGTTCGTACTGCCCACATTTCACTGGAAATTCTGAACCAATCACAGAATTTCATTTTACATACAGCTTTAAGAAAATAAGCTTTGAGTTCAGAGACATCTATCAATGACATATGGAAGTTTCTCCCAGTCAGGAGGAAATGCACAGGGGTTGAAGGAGGGCTTCTATGCAGTATTCGAAGTGGGAAAGAAACAGAGATGGTATGTTTTCCTAATATTTGCCTAGACAAATCAGAAATTGATATAAGAACACGTATAACATGTGTTTCATTAGCGGTATGCGTTTAGGTCTCAAAAACCAGAGCCGGTATGGCATACCGGTGCATACCGCCTCACTTCGACCACTGCTTCTATGCATTTCTCTATGTTGCCACGTCTTATGTAGCTAATATAAGGGCAAAGTTTTAAAATACATTAGCTAATTTCCACAAATATCGACGAACAAGATATTCATAACAGAACTGCCGAATATTCCAATTGCCGAACCATTCTCACATCTTACATGGCCAGTACAAGTACCAAGTCTCAACCCTTTTCTTTTCTAAAGAAGAAACACTAGCAAAAATAGAGAAGTAAATTTGTTATTTATAAATTCAGTGTCTCTATAACTGACGTTAATGACTTTGCTTTTTTAAAGAAAAGTGCAGTTTGTGTTTAAGATAACAGATGGCGCTCAGATAGCTTGTATGTCGTACTCGCATTATCTGTGATATGACAAACAGTGATCAAATCTATATTGTAAAAGAAACATATTTGTATCTTACAACACAATATGTTTTCTTGTATTTTAATGTTTTTTCGTGGTTATATAAATAACCTTGACAGCCTAATGATACCGTGTTTTCAGCAGTGGACTAGAATGTGACCGGAAGTTACAATTTACTAAAAATAGGTATTGAACATTGAGTGTGTCGTCAAATGAATAACATTACATGATCCGCGGACAAGGCTAGCTGAGTATACAATGGCCTTGTCGGATGTACACGGCCTTTATCTACTTCTTCGTTATCATCACCCAGTGATTCCGCCAGACTTCCCCTGTGGGGGGTGTCACCCCCAAATTCTCGACAACACTCCCCCAACATTAAAATTTTTGTTGTAAAAAATCGGTAGAAACTGTGCAAAACCCCACTTACACCCTCCCAATTTTGACTTCACCCCCCACACACAAACTGAAAATTCTGGCGAAAATCCTGCCATCACCTAAACCTATACTCCTGCTTGTGCGTGACTTCGAAACACTGGGATACCGACTTTTCTGGCTGATCGACATATTGAGTATCTTTCTTTGAACTGATCGCTGGGCCGCGGTCAATCTATCTGCACCCTGAGCACAGAGTTTCTATTACCTGGATTCCTGCATCCCTAATATGGTTTCATATACGCGTAAGTGTTACAGACAGTTTTTCCACTTTATTCTTTCTAAATAATTTGTTGTGTGTTTTCCCTGTTCTATGACAATAGATAATGATATTATTTTCATCATGCCGAACAAGTATTGAGAGGACTTATTCGTATGCGACAAGGTAAGGTTTTCTTGCGTGACATTAGTCAATTAAGTTCTATTAAGCTTTTAAGTATGTTATATTAACAAAGCTATCTTGTACTAGCGGTAAAATAAAATAGTCCGCAAAAAATATTTGATTGCTTTTCATTTATTAAGGTAACGTAACCACTATACAAAACATACACTCAGTGTTTAGAATATAAGTTAACCTTGGTTTTTAAGATACTTTTAAGCCAACAATTAAATAACACCTGAATTTTACTACAATTCAAGATACTTGTGCATATATAACGCCATGCAGTAATTTGAATGAAAGTTTCATAATAAATCGTTAAAGTTAAAGTTTAAATGTTAAAAACTTAATGTAAGCGAAACGTTTTCACCATTCACTTTTATGTCAAAAGACTAAGCTTACTTTAAATAAGTATGAACATTATTTCTTCTCGTTTAAGCGCAAAATTTCGGAATATTTATGCGAGAACATTGCACTTGTTATACACTGTTGTTTGCCTTTTACACTTCAGTGAGTTTTTCTTAAACATTGATAAATTATCGCAAAACGAATCGGAAAAGCAAGTATCGGCTTATCCCATAAGTGATGCTGAATTTTTACACCGTGAGAAAAAGAAGAATGACTTACCTGAAACACTACCGTTAGTCAGGAAAATAGTCTCCGTTGAACTCAACAACACTCTGCCACCTGTCAACCAGTTGTTGAATCCCTCGCTTAAAGAAGTAAACCGATTTTGGAGGCATAGAACTGGGTCACTGTTTGTCGCACGACATCCTTATTTTGCAGTGTTTTCCCGGATACGTGGCGTTACAAACTCGGCCATTCCACGTAAAAGTGAGCCTGAGGTTCAAAATTTAGATTATACTATTATAAAATTTCCAGTGGAAGTTGTAGTTTGAAGAGTAATTTTTTCCATAGCAACAAGAAACAAACCTCCCGGACAAACTTTGGTATCTCCCAGAATTAGTTATTTAATAATACCTTTATTACCTTTCTAAATAGAATCTCTTCTAATTTTCTATCTAATGTTTAATTTTTAATCTGAAGTTAATTTTCATTTGGCGTGCATTGCCAAGCGAAAGACTTCTATTAATGCAAAAAACAAACGCACAATTCTATTTTTAAGATTCGTGAAAAAAAGTGCAATTGTTTAACTGAGAGTAGGGTGAAATAGACTGATTAAACACATTATTGCAGCTAAGTGTTTACACAAGTGCTGCAGAAAACGAAAACAAAGTCATTGTTTGTTGAAGTCTCGAGATTTTTTTTGTTTCCCTTTATCTGATTTTAGTTCATTGTATAGATTTAGTTCGTAGAATGTTACAGTTCGATTAAGTACGTTAAATTAGTGTAATTTGTCCTCTCAGTTCCTGTTTCGGATGCAACTTGCGAGAGGCAGTTCAGTGCAGTGAATCAATTATTTTCCAAAGAAAGGTGTAAAAAGAAAGGACTGGAGTAAAGTTTGTGATGTACAGGCCGAAACAAAAACTGGAAATTTATAAAAAAAATGAAATTTTTGTTTTGTTTTTTCCATTAGGTAAAAAAAACTGGTTTTATTGTCGAAATCGGTTATTTTCCTTTTGATTACGAATATTCATTACTTAGCACATCTTATGCATTTGATGTTTAGATTTAGTAAAATTAAAGGTTCTTGGTTAAAAAATGCACAAAAAAAACTTTCGATTTGCATTAGAAATGCAATATATCTCATTAGCGCCCTTGTACATGAGAGAAAAGTTCCATCCACTTAAGGCCCTTATACATCTTTGGCTCAGACCCTGGAAACTTAAATAATGATTCACAACTTTAACAGAAGCAGTCCCAATAAGGATGTTTTTTCTATATATATATATATA
>JAGDQP010024980.1:0-19176 GCA_022664845.1 Lepisma saccharinum
ATCGTTTGAGCTAGAGATACGAAATTTGACATAATGGTGTATTGTCAGTAGTAGTTAAAGAAAATATTACGAAATGTTGAAAAAGTCGCCACCTTGGATTCAAAATGGCCACCGAACCCATTGTTGTATAGAATACACAGCCTAAACGGCTGCAGCTAGAAATATCAAATTTGGTAACCTATACATTATCACTTGTATGTTACTAAAATATTACATGATGTATCCAAAGACACCATCTTGGATCCAAAATGGCGGACCTAAAAAAAACATTTTGCACGCCGTTTGAGCTAGAGATACGAAATTTGGCATAAATGTGCATTATGACGAGAAGTTTAGGGAAATATTACAACATTTGGGAAAAGTCGCCATCTTGGGTCCCAAATGACCGCCCAAAATCCCATTTTGCACACCGTTTGAGCTGGATAAATGAAATTTTACTTGAGGTTGTACCATCACAAGTAGGTCACGACAATATAAGAAAACTTTCAAAAAGTAGTCAACTTGGATCCAAAATGGCCGCCCCAAAATCCCAATTCCCTAATCATTGAAGGTAGAGAAACGAAATTTTCTTTGAAGGTGTATGACCAAGAGTAGGTTACAATAAATGGGGCAAACCTTCCTTTTGGGGTTCGCATTCCCCCATGGGAGGGTGCAGATGGATACGATGGTGGTGTAGTGCTGCAGGGAGATTTTGGTTAAGGTAAAAGAGGCGCATCATCTCAAAAGCACTGAAGTTGGGCAAACCGCTGCGAAACAAAGCGAATATATATATATAATGTCTTGTGGGGTATCATATAAGGCGAGATTTGAATTTTTGAAAATAAAAAAAAACTTCGAGATCTACCTCAGCCTGTAGGCCTACCGAAAGGGATTTTATTTTGATGTCAAACTGCTGTGCTCAGTGCAAGAGTTGTTACGAACCGTAACTTTACTTTCTTTAAAGTGAATGCACGTAATATAATTATTTAAATTGATCAATTCTTTGATTTGACTTTAGTATCTTTACACGAACGGGGTTTGATTTCGTGCTAGTTGAATTCAATGCATTTCCTGCAGTGACCTTGAACACTAGGTGACAATGTCGCTGTCTTCCGGCAGATAGGTAGTTTACTAGAACTTTTGTTCCTCTTACTCCTTCTCCTTCTGCCAGAACACGGCGAATGCCACTAGTGTAGTCAACAGTCATGGGGTTTACTGTAGTATACGGTTCGTCGTCCGGTTTCTGTATGTTTAATGTCATCGCAGTGTTTCGCTTTAATGAGTTCAACGATACTTCGGTGTGCCACATATTTAAGTTAAAGGTTCAAAGTTAATTTCGGTACTTTGCGTGTGTTATGGGTAAACTTCAGTTTATAATCTCCAGTCTGATGACTGTTTTCTCGGAGGTTAGCGCTACTCAGGCACCTGTCTGTGCTGTGAGGTGGGTCGTTCTCAAAGTTTTCTCCTCTGGTGGGGTGGGAATCCTTTCCCTCTCTTCCCCTCCTTTTCCTTCGTTTTATTTTACATCTTTTCTTTGCTATCCTTTATGTTTATTTACGTTTCGGTGACCGTGTGTTACCTCTTCGGGATTCCTCCAGTACTCGAATGCTCTAGTATATCTTATATACGTTATATCTGCTGTCAGTCTGATGCCTTATTTTGCTCGTCCGATGCGTGGTTGTGGGTGTCAACCTAGTCTGGTGAAACTGTGTCTTAGTTCTCGAGTAACCTTGTCAAGAAGGTTCAGCTAGACTGTTTCCAGTATGAATATAATTGAAATTGACTGTTCATGAGTGTTACCCACTAGCCCGTTTGAATGTGGAGTTTCACTTTCTTTGCCCTTCTTTAGGGAAGGAAATCCTCAGTTTATGGAGTGTGACAAGGCTTCACGGGGACCCGACCGGAAGTAATTTTTTGCATTTTGTATACTGTTATGCTGTTTCTGTCTGGCGTTAGTACTCCCTTCTCTCTGGGTTGTCAGAGAATGTTCCTAGCTAGTGGCGACTGTAATTGTTAGCACTTGTGTTGTTTCTGTCAGTCATCACCTACTTGTTCTGAGGAGGGTTTTCTTACACAGCACAGGCTCGTGACACATAATTATCACTAAAAAACTGCAGGTGCCAGGTGTTGCCGCTATGTTTGTGCCACGTCTATTAACAACCGAAGAAATAATGGACAAGTGTCAGGATATTTGAAGAATTGATTGTTACGAGGACCCACTTTTTTTAAACCTTGTGATCACTGTTGATGAAACGTGGGTATACGGATAGGATGTGGAAAAACACGTCACAGTGGGCTGGACAATTGTCACCACGGCCCGAAAAGCACAAATGAGTAAATCTCATGTTAAAGTAATATTATCGTCTTCTTTAACCGACTGAGGGTCATCCATTACTCAGTGTTTGCTACATTGTTCCAAGTGACTGTAGAATTCTACGTTACCGTCAGGCAACAATTACGGGTAAATGTGCGGCGCAAGAGGTCAAAGATGTGGCACAACAAGTTCTGGATGATTCATGACAATATTGTACGTTCCCATTCCGCACTCGCTGTTCGGGATTTTATGAAAGGGCCCAAACACCTGTTGTCCTACAACCGGCTAACTGCCCTAATTTGACCCAAGACGAGCTTTTCGTCTTTCCTAAGTTGAAATCAGTCTACAAATATCACAGATTCCAGACCATAGAGATCAAGTAGAAATCGCTAAGGGACCTACCGAACATTCCAAATGTGGAATTCTATATGCCATTCCAGATCTTGAAGGAAAGCTGGGAGCGGCTTCTGCCTAGTGAAGGGAACTAAATGAAAATGTGTTTGGGTAAATGGTCAGTATTAATTTTCTGCAGTTTAAAAGGTTTGGTTTATTTTTTAACTGTCCTTATATTTTTGCTATGAAGATGGCTGGGAAGGTCAACCATCTTAACAAGCTTCACGGTTTCTCGAAACACGAGAAAAGCTATGTATTCCTTCCCGGCTTGGACAGCGTCTACATATTTCCCATAAATTCAGTTAAATGAGGTGAACAAATCTATATGCAAAGGCAAGCTTTTATTCATGCGCACCTGAAGCCTTTTTCTTGTTTGGTTCAAGCTTTTTTGGTTAGTTGTTTTGTTTTTATAATCCCACATTCTAACGCAATGTTAAACAAAAGTTGTTGTTGGTGTGATGTGAGCCTAACTTGAAATATGCGTTGAACTCTAATAATCTTAATAATGTTAGGTTACCCGAGTTTCTGATAAATAGATTTGTTGAATATGGTTTCCCCGTGTTTGAAGATGGTAAATGAAACTGATGATGTAGGTTTCAGGAGTTATGTATTGATTAAGTGATACGATTGACCTGTATGTTGGAGAACACCTGCCAAAATTTTTAATTATGTGAAAGGTATAATTACTGTAGGTAATTAGATAGTAAAGCTACGACTGATGTGTTCGCTTGAGAAGGTCGGACCTATATTTGTAAGAGAAGTAATGGAATATATATCTGATATGTACGAAGGAAATAAAAATGTTGGATATGAAACTTTATGCTGTGATTCTATATGGAAAAGAATGGATTATTGATTAAAGAATACACTGTTAAGATAAGAGTGAGTTATAGATATTCGTTATTAGTCATACATTTTGAGGACACGTTATTGTCTGATGACCTATATATGATCTAACAGAGCTTAGCCCATTACGAGTGAATAACCCAGGGCCCCAAAATAGCTTAACCCAGCACTATTACTCTGTCAGTACTTTGTAACACGTTAAGAGTAACGACATTCCGTGGTAATTATTACAGTCAGATTTATCACCCATTCCTCTAGAAGCTCTTATTTTCTCTATGAAGCGCTTTCAACTTATGTAGTTTCTTCATAGCGTAGTTCCTCCGCTTTAATTAATTCTGCCGGGATGTTATCAATTCCTGGTGATTTGAAATTTTTTTAGAATTTTTTGTAGAATAGCGACTTCGATTTCGGTAGACTTGGGTATCCACGGTTGTGCGGTATGGATTTCAATTTTGTCTGTTTGTTCTCCGGTATGCACCTTATACAAGAAGAATTTTTCCTCATACCGAAAATTTTAGTCTGATCCGCTTGATTATCTCCACGTTCATTTTTAATCACCCCTAGCCTCAATATCGCTGTGCCCTTCGCCGTGTCACGAATTGCCTCCCACATCTTGTTCACATCAATTTTATTAGCATTATGTTTATTATTTCTGAGTCGCCTAAGCTTTTGAACATACTAAAAATTTCAGGTTGGTAATGTGCTTTTACACTCAGATCATACGATAACTAACTGATGGACGCTGTCACCTTCTACTCATCTGCAAGACCTAATGTCCATTATATTTATACGTCTTCGCCTATCCACTAATATTTGATAAATCAGGTTATGTTTTGAACCATCCTGAGATGTACATTTGCGTATGTCTTTGTGTTCAAAGTACTTGCACTTTACTATTTTGTTTCTAGAGGGACTTGCCATTGTAGTTGCTGACTTTGCCCCGACTTGACTTGCCTATAGTACGTTCAAAAGTTTGTTTGTTGCCTACTTCTGAGCTGAAATCCCGCAACACAATTTTCATGCTATACTTCAGCAATCGGTTAAACAACCTTCCTACTTCATAGTAACATTCTATCTTTGTCGTTATCAATTTGACCGTTCTGCATTTCTTTGCGGTCAATAATAGTACAAACTGAACATATCTTTTTCAATCTTAGATAAGCTAAACAAACACATTTATTCTATGGCTTAAGAAACTCGCAAGCTGTTCGTCGTAATAAACGTTCGCTATAGGATTCTATCCTGGGCAAGTTGAAGCCAGTTTTCATCACAAACACCTACTTCTCGAAGATCCCTCCAAATATAGTCTTCTCAACGTCGTCTCGGTCTTCCCAATGGCCTCTTCTCTCCGGCTCTTCAACCAAGATGGAATATAATATTCATTTCCCCCATCCGAGCTACATGACCTGCCCATTTTAGTCGTCGCGATTTAACTATTCTTACATCAGGTAAGCCGCACCGTCTGTAAAGTTCTTCATTGTGCAGTCTCCACCACTTTCCGTTATCCCATCCCGTTTCGGCCCGTACATCTTTCTCAAGATCTTATTTTCAAACACCGTAATTTATGTTGATCTGCTAGGGTCGTACTCCAACTTTCGCAACCGTAAAGAATTACCGGCAGAATACTCGTCCTGTATATTTTCAATTTCAATTTCTTTGATAATTGCGATGTTAAGAGTTTCTGTAACAGAAACATCCGTTGTCCGATATTAAGCAATATTTTATATCTTCCGTAACCTCCTTCTTGCTTGCTACATACAGGTATTGGACAAAATAATGGAAACACTTGTCAAAAGTGGTACATATTTTATATGTGCTTGGTAACACTGAGCACTGCGTAAATCAACCGTCTCATGTTTGTGGCAGGACAGATGGACTGTGTACTAATAGTAGAGTAAGGCAGTGTTGTTGGCATTATTTCAGAATGTAAACAGTTCAACATAGATAAATCAATAGCTCAACCTGATTGGCTAATATATTGGTAGAAGCAAAATTACGTATTACTACGTGAACAGTTGACGAGGGATGCAATTCTCACGCAAAAGAATGTGAAGTGGCTAGATGCTTTAGTTTGTTTAGTCGTTTTTATTGTAACTACATTCTGATTCCCTGGTTGTAATTACATTCTGATTCCCAGGTGTAATAGTTTTATCGCTATGAAGTGAAAAATTGTGACGTTACTATGACGATCAAACGTTTGAAACTATAATATTGAAAATGGCTTGGAAATTGAACTGCATTTAAGAGGCTAAAAAGTTACAAATTGGTAAACTAATTCTAAAGAAAAATAGACAGCTTGAGGTTGGATGACATATGAAACAATGCAGTGGAAATTGTAACATAAAATCTCATTAAAAGAAATCAGTTATATATGTATTTATACAATCATTTCGAGACATAATTCCTTCAGGTAAAAGCTTATTCTCTCTCTTCAGCTCCTTCCCTCCTGAGAAATTACAATCAGCAAAGAACATTTGCACAGAATTTCTCGAAACATGTTCAAATTCGTACCGATGGAATAGAGGAAAATTCTCATGCAATAGCATACAAAAATAGGCGAAGCGGGGAAATTTAAACATGCAAAGAATGAGACCTCCAACAGAGAGAAATAAAGAGAAGATTATGTAGAGAGAAACAAAGAGGAAATGACAGAGTGAGAACATTAGAAATTTAAGCAAGAGACATGTAACAAAGAAAATGTGTAGCTAAAATCAATACTTACATGCTTCCAGAAATCTAACATGGCCTATTTAAAGTATTTTGAATAAGTAATTAAAATACGGAGACGGATGACTTCGAAACCCTTTGCTTCCTTTAAAAATTCTGTCTAAATTTGATGCTGACTACAAATTCGTGGAACACTTCAACTTGGGGTTTGTGACATATTATGCTTAAGAAATAGCGATGGTCGAATAGGTAGTATTAGGAAGTCACTAATTCTTGAATATAAGAATTCCAGAATGTAGAAATTTCGGCACTTGGGAATTCCGTAATTGTATCAAATTAGAATCCCATAATCAGAATTACGAAACGTGACAAAAATTGACATGGTTGTAGAAACGAAACAAATCAATCCATATTTTCACTAATTGAGCAGTGGAATTTTCTTTGCCATTTTCTGTTTAAGTGTGTGCAAAAATCTGCTACACTGAAATTCCGGAGTTTCAGAATATTACAATTTTAATAAAACATTTTCAGCGGAAATGACTATTACTGTCATCGATCCCCGGAAATTCAAAGTGATGTTTCTTAATAAGGTGTTTATAACTATGTTTATGTTAGCTCAGTGGTATAGCGCGGGCTTCCTAATCATAATGTCTTGCGTTCAAATCAAACAGAGACTTTTTCTTTATTAGTAGAATTGCACAAAAATATTATACAAGGTGTGGTTGCTAGTAGAAACATTTTCAGAAAAGTTTAGGTAGCCCTAAAAAGGGCTGTTTTACGAGTTGGAGAGAAGACGCTAATATTATGTCCAAGACCCTTCTGCATTTATTACACGTTCCATTCTTCTGGGCATGGAACTATTAGAGGGCTGACAATCGATCTCCATCCCCTACCTCCAGCCATGCCTCGAAAACAAGTCCCACGGGTCATCCTGAGTTCTTGATGTATCTGCCTCAGGCCAACTGTCCCTTAGAGTACGCTTCACCTCTGCCCGCATATTTTCTATAGGATTGAGATCTGCTCCACGAAGCGGCCAGTCATTGAAATCAATCTCAGGCTGCCCTGCGAACCATTCCTAAACCGCATGGGAAGTATGTATTGGAGACCATAAGGTCTTGCTGGAACTGAATGACACCAGTAAGCTCTTCACACAATACAGTAAATGTTATATATGAAATGTGATATGAAGGTGCCTTCATGCATATGCTATACTGTACTAAAATGCTTTTGATCTTATTGTTTTTATATAAAAACAAGTAAAATAAATATGTCATAGTTACTAACACAAAAAATGTCACATACACATCTATATAGATATAGTTGGCAACACTGTACTTAGAAACATCGTAATCAAATAGAAGAAAACTATGTGATGTCTTAGAGACCCAAAGTTCATATCAGACAGTATAAAATAGTTTCCGTGAGAAATAATATTTTATTTGTGGGCCTCAGAGCGACCCCCTTGTTAATTGATGCGGCCCAAAATTACCTTGGTAATGCTACGGTTAAAGGAATTTTATTGGTGAATTACTGTTATACGTAATTAAATAAGAATGATCAACTTTATTGAATGGATATTGAAAGAAGTAAACGAATAGTTTTGTGATCTTGAAAAATATGTAAATGAAAAGAATGTTGATATCAACGGAATAAAGCGAGTAAACGCTAGAAAGAATAAATATAATATTGGAATGAATAGTTTGCAATGGAAAAGCTGATTTATGTCAGAAAAGAACTTTTATTTTGAAGTAAAGTTGAATGTTACAAGGCTATTTAAGTAGTGAGGTTATCTAACACTTGTGGGAAATTTTGGATTTATTCTGAAATATATAAAAAGCATTCAATAGCTCTTACCTCGTTTTATTTCGGATTGCGTCTTCCACGGGAAGTGTGATCGAGTTGCCGATCTTAACATTTCATTTAATTCGTTCTATCAGCTTACGGTCCTGATTAGACCAAGTAGCCTCCACTGGCTTCTAAAGTAACCTTGATGTGGAGCAGTTGTTCACAAGCGAGATATTTTATTCAGTGTCGCTCTTCGATATTCAAGATAAACCTCAGTCGACGATGTCAAAGTGATTCACGAAACAAAACCCCGAGATGATTAAAGAGTCTATTTGCTTAAAAGCAACCCTGAAATATTAAAGAAGTTGAATCGACGACGAAGTAATATTAATTATATATAGATATTTATTGATTAATTGATAAGCAAGAGGCATACTATTGCAAGGTCATACATTTTTACATATATGACCTAAATTCAAGAAAAACATGGCTATGGTGTACTTTACGATAGCCATATTTTCCTATATATACACTATGTACTCCTTTATTTTTGCAAATAATTCACTTACTTCTACACAAGTTCCAAACATTACTTTCTTCTCTAATTTTTACATTTCATGATACGATACAGTGCAGTCAAACTAAACATATTTCCAACCTGGACCGCGACGTGCCATTTCAAAAGAATGAAGTAGGTAGAAAATAACGTTTCAGATTTCTTGTGACGAGTTCTTTCAGTATAATTTTAAATTCAGTATAATTTGCAGTTATAGTTTCTTTCGTCTACCAAATCAACATTTATAACGTTACACTAATAATTTATAATCTAGTACCATTAATAAACGTTTTCACATCTACGCTACACTTTCTGTCATCATTCTATTTATCCTTTCTCGCACCACAAGTACCCCGTGGAGAAGAGAGAAGGCTAACATAACAGCACATATTGAGTTGCTTCAACAATGACCGATCAGGTTAAGTTTTTGATTTACATATGCTGAACTGTTTACGTTTTGAAAAAATGCGCGTGGTTGTGGACGTTGTGGTTAGTGACCAGTATGTCCGACTTGACGGAGTTCCAAAGAGATCTAATTGTGGATGTCCGCCCAGCTGGAGCATCTGTGAGCAAAACACCGACGTTATACTATGTAACACAAGACACGGTCTTGAAAGTTATGACCGCATACACAGTGTACGGTAAAACAGGGTCGACGAAAAACAATAGTGGTCGAAAGACGAAGCTGCAGGATAGGGACCGCCGGGCCTTGAACCGTATTGTGACGTCGCAGAAGAAAACAACGGCCGAGGAAGTGACTACAGAACTTAATCTGCACCTAAACACGCCAGTGTCATCCAAAACAGTGAGGCGGGAACTGCATGAAATGAGCATCCTTGGACGTGCTGCTATTATCGAGCCCCTAATAACAGATACGAATAGTGCAATAGCGACGTGCATGGGGCAATACTCACAAGAACTGCATGTTGGAGCACTGGCAACGTGTCGTGTCGTTTTATCTTCGTGTGGCAACACTTTACCTTTTTCCCCACCACTGGACGCTTATTTGACTGGCGAAAACCCTCACAAGCATACTATGTGAAGTGTGACCGAAAGACTGCCACACATGCTGACGACGTTCAACATCGTCCCTGGTCCGCGCAGTCCCCAGACCTGATATCATCGAATATATGTGGGCTGTTTTGAAAACCAGGGTTCTACGCCGATTTCCACCTTTTTCGTCTATTTGAGCCGGAGGCTGTGCTGCATGAAGAATGGTTTCAAATTGCACTCACCACCACACAGGATTTATATCGGTCTATTCCATCCAGAATTCAATCTGTATTACGTGCTAAAGGAGAACCAACACCATTTAACACAAAATGTTCCGACTTTCACAAATGTTTCCATTATTTTGTACCATACATGTATGTTCTCAAGTATTTAAATTTGTTCACCTTCTCTTTAAACTTTATTTGTATATGGGTCAGTCTAGTAACTTTGGACTTCGGCCAGTCACTATTCGCCCTTTAGCCATTAAAATCCACACCCATGCTCCTACCGGGGCTTT
Organism: Lepisma saccharinum; assembly: GCA_022664845.1. NCBI lineage: Eukaryota > Metazoa > Arthropoda > Insecta > Zygentoma > Lepismatidae > Lepisma > Lepisma saccharinum. The sequence goes on from JAGDQP010024980.1 coordinate 10,051, forward strand.
GGACGCGGGACCTTTGAGTCGTTGGCCTACCGCCGTAGACTGCACGGCTACCCGGCCGGCGTTTACTTTCTCTGTTTTCATTCTTGTTATGCTTCTATTACCTTCATTTCCAGTGTTTCAGTTTATCATCATCTATTTTGTTTCCTCTATGTGTACCTGTAGATTTAATAACAGCATATGAATGTTACGCTTGGAACGGCAGATGAATCCTAAAGTATGGAATTGGTGAAACCTACTATTTCCAACGTAAATACTACATCACCACTCGACATTATATCCCCAAAACAATCCTCATGAAGCCACAGTTGACATTTCTTGCATTGAAACTAAACTTTTTCGTCTGATTTATGCAATAGCCATCACACTTGCCGAAGAAATTTGTACTTGTTTTTAAGAATCCTTTTGTGTGCGGCGTCTTTTTGAATTTCAATCTTCGATTGTTGTCCGAACTACTTCTATTCTTTACTTGCACAACTAACTTTCATATTCCATAATACTGAAACCACAAACATTAAATCGAATTGTCATATTTTGATTGGGATTTACCTACGATTTTCCCTTACTTTTCCCAGGCAAATGTTGGGTTGGTACCAAGACTGAGAACCCTTCTCTCCTCATATCCTTGTCCGGCTCTTTCCTGCTCGTACGTCGTAGATGCCAATTGACAAGCATTAGTCCCGAAAAAAAATAAGAAAATTTATAAATATCAGCATAACTTTATCAGTTATGTTCAGAATTTGGAAATCAAGACTAATACATTTAAAACTTTTGAGGAAATTGATTTAGTGAGGAGTAAATATCCTCGTGCATTATTGTAGATTACATATTTTTTTCTTGATAATCCAGAAATGAGTTTAAGGTAACTGTTTATGCCTACTAGATACCTTTTAGGGTCTTTTCGAAGTAAAGTACTAACCTCTAATTATTTCTTGTTTCTTACCTAAGTATTATTATTAAACTCATGGTAATTAATAACTTCATGTAATCTATCTATACCTAAAGTAACTTCAAATATTGACTGATAATAATTTTCATGGGCCGTCTTACCAAGATTACATGCTTCACAGGCAGGCACAACTTACCCAAACATGCAACTCCTTTCGAATTCGTCACTGCTTTTGATCTGCGTGCGACCTCTGCTAGAAATTGTAGTGGTATCGAATACCACAATTAGTAATAACTCCACTCAATGCTACTTTTTCCCAAAATTATGAAAGTACTGTGATCACCAGAAGCTATTAACGAACCCTTATTCACTTTTCACTTTAAAGATTCACTGATTAAAAATTCACTTTAAGTTTTACACATGCCTTTACATTTGTGAACGAAGTTTCCTTCTCACGTAATGCAGCAACTTATACTCTTGCAACCCACTTTCAGTAAATACACCTGATAGCTAAAACATCAAACATGAAGAAAACTGCAAGTAAAATAACATGAGATCTATACAAAAGTGTAAACATGTTTAGAGAAGGCAATTAGCCGAGGTTAGGGATGATTAGAAATGAACGCGGAGTTTTCCAGGGTGATTCAACTAAAATTATCGATGTACAGAAAAGTTATTTGGACAATTTTTAGGAGCTTCCAAAGGAAAGGAAAATCTCAATAATAGTTTCCGTTTATAAAGAAAGCGATAAATCGGACTGTAACAATTACCGCCTAATCTCTTTACTCCCAAAAAGTTACAAACTGTTGAGTAGTATAATGCTAACTCGCCTAAGCGTATACGTATATGAAATAATTTGATATCACCAATGTGAATTTAGATTATCCCACTTAGAAAAAAATCTTAAAAATGAAATGGGAATACGATGGGACTGTAACCAGATATTCATTGATTTTAAGTAAGTATCTCTTACGATTTGAAATTCCGAAAAAAAAATGGTTCAACTGGTTAGAATCTGTTTCAGGGATCCCATAAGCAGAGTAAGGATATGGATAAGTAGTGTCAGATAGTATCGAGATTCGCAAAGGATTGAAACAAGGTAATGCCTTCTCACCAATACTATGACTTTGCGTCATAAAATTCGATTGTAAAAATGTAAAAGGTCAAAAAGAGACTAACCCTGAATGACTTGTATTAGGAATATTGGTTATGTTAAATGGTTATGATTTTCATCATATGGTCGACCCAAAATGGCGGACTCACATTGAAATTTGTATGAAAGCGATCAATCTAGTTTTGATATTGATAAATGGAACTTTCAAGAAAATGGTTGTAAATCAACAATAGTTTTGAACTTGTGAATATCTTTTCATGCACAGGGACGCACATAGCAAAAAATATTGAAGCCTGACGTCACAACTTGTTCCGCCATCTTGGTCACCGTAGTTTGTAATTCTAATTGGCTCAAATTTCCCCAATAGGAAATAAGATGAAGATGAAGAAGATAGCTCATTTTATTGTACGGTATTGCATATTCAGATGGCTCAAACCATTCCGGTTTGTGGCCAATAGTTATTTAATTTAAGTTTTACACTATGTTCCATCAAATAGTTCGTGTGCGTCGATTTACATCATCTGGCAATTATTTGTTTTCATGCCCTCTCGTTATGTCGATACAGGGAATTATCACCGTAAAAAGTAGGGTGGAAAACAATGCCCAAGGATGTCCGCACGACCGCAACTATTAGTATACCTGACGTAAATAAACTGTTTTTTTTTTCTCCGTACAAGAAAACGAGTAAGTGAGATACCAGGAAATTCCCCCTACAAATAATGCCCCGTGTCTATGTGCGTCAGTCGTTCGTTTTGTTTAGACGGGTGTGTCATAGTGCTTTTACCGCGTATAAATTAATTTTGTCTTGTACGTTTTGTCCCTCCCCACTAAATATATTTCAGTCAGATATAGGGGAGTTAATCTGTTCTACATCTTTGTTTCGGCAAATTACGATGAAAACAGACAAAACTGATCCCAATTTTCTTATTTCTAGAAACACAATGTCAGTAATTGAAGAGTCATATACCAAAACCCGTTCTGTCCATTATTGCAGAAGGTGAGATCTTCATATTTTCCATACTTTAAGCCCTCTTTCAAGCTATCAAGGTCACTTCCTAAAACACGTCTTCTTCGTCGTACCGGGGGTCATAAAGTTGGCATTCCGCTACTACATTTGTGGTATTCATTCAGACTACTTTCGTTTCCTGCAAAAACTAATTTTTAGAATTAACAAGTTTTTCTATCTAAAGACCGCTTTAGACGACAGCATTTATGCTACGATGAATCTTACGATTAGCAGTAGTGCCAGAGTGTGAAAGCAAGAATGCTACAATAGGGCAAGATGCTATGGTATAAATCCATAACTTTTTTCTTTTTACGCTGGCACACTGCTTTAGCTAAGATTCATCATACGAGAAATTGTATCGTCTAAAGCGGCCTTAACTCGAATTTTCAGCATACATTTACGAGTACCAATTTATATATTTCTTTCAGATTATACATGCCTCACTCAGTACTCTCAGTCGCTTTGGCAGTCGAGTGGTGTTTGACACAGCTTCTGCTCATGAGTTAAATACATACGAGGTGTTAGATTTCTGAATAACGCTTAGATGTTTGGAAAATTTCAGCTTGCGTCGTGCTTTCTTTTTAACACTTGATCATGATCATTCATAGATTAACGAATCAGTTCAATGTAATAATACGATATTCTGACATTGATTATTTATATACAAGATTAAGTTTATTTTCATTTGGTTTATATTCAGTTACGAAAAGTGCGCTTGTCCCATGCTAAGGAAACCCGCAAATATTCATTGCATTGGTACAAGCCAGAGTATTTATTATATACATATCTGAACACTAAAACAGACTTTACACAGTTTTTGAACCTTTTTAGGCCTACATCAGTTTTCTTTGTGAAAGAAATGTATCATAATAAGCAGGTCCAAAAGTTCTAAAACACATGTTACGATGCATTTAAACAAATGCTATCTTTCTACCCTTTGCGTTTTCCGATTCCTCAAGGTGGTAACTTCGAGGTCGATTTTCTTGAGAACCAATCCATAGGTTTTATGCCACTTCGTTTGTAGACGTTTCCCGTGATGCTCCTTCACATGCATATATCAGTTCCTCAATGAAAAAGTAGCGTACCTTATACTTCCCTCGTAACATCAAGTATAAAAATCACAGCAAAGCATACTTCGGGTCCGAGTTAGATCATTAATAGCACGTATGTTGTGGTTCAAGTATGCTAGTGTATTGAACGTACTGGTTAGCAGCCTACTATAACAAAAGCAGTAACCCTTTCCTGAGAAGTTCAAAGACTGTTTAGGACGCAAATAACAACTAGAGTAGCAATCACTCGTATATTAGTACAGAAAATACTTAAGGTTAATGTAAAGCAAAGATCTCCAACAAAATATGGCAGCAGTATCTCCGTATATGTCTATTTTTTTTATCGTTGAACGAAATTTCAATGCTACTCCTACAAATTCAAGCCTACAGAGTTCAAACTTTCTGAGAAGAAAGTTCGTAAAAATTTCAAGACATTTTTCCGTGTAGATTTTTAAATTTTCTTTCTTGTCCATTGTTGAAAGAGCTTCATTGTTATATGTTTGGATATCCATAACAAGAGTGAAGCGATTTCAATAATGAACAAGAAATAAAACAGAAATCATACAGAACAGAGATCATGCCCACTCCCAAGATACTGTAATTACACAGTTTAGAGAGTTATACCTCACGATCTAATTGAAGCAAAGAAGTTCATCCCTTAAGAATCTACTTTTTTTTTCGTTGCTTTGTAGGCACCGCAATGCACCCATATTCGATCGAGTGCTTACTAGTGACGAAAATTGAGTCCTGTATATAACTCCCAAGCGTGCCAAACATTGGTTGTCATCGTGAAACTCTCACACCGCAAGATCACCTCTACACACACAGTAACGGATCCATGGAGGGGGCACAAGGCGCGCGCGCCATTTCTCAAGGGGAAATGCATTGTTATTTCAACAATTTATTCAGAAAACGCTGTTTCCGTAAAAAAATAATTTATCAATAAATATCAATTTTGGTCACACGTCAATTCAGGGACTAAATTTCGTCGAAACAAAATCATCGACAGTATTGTTCATTGACGCCAGAATTCATCGACGGGTCTAGGACGTTTCGGTGTAGGATATTTCGGTTCATGGACGTTTCGGTGTACGTGTGTTCCGGTGTGAGTACGTTTAGGTGCAAAGGATGATTTGGTGTAAGGGCGTTTCGGTGTTTGAAAGTGCTGATTTAAAATACTTTGTTATGTTCAAATGCAATTTGTGTATCATCGTTAACAGGGAAAATATAGTATAGTAATTGTTTTTAATGAGCATAGTAGTCATAACTTTTCCTATCTATAATGCATAGGAATACTCTCCGTATTCATCGAAGGATTAAAATATCGCCAAAGGATGTAAAGTAGGGTGTAACTATCGTTAAGTCTTGTGTCTGAATTTTAATTTATATTAAACGATGGCAATCAAGCTACGCATGATTAAAAATGAAGATTTTATATATGATATCTAACAAGTTTGTTTCTATTTTCCCTCTTGGTGGGTCTTTAGTTTGTAGTTTCCGAAAACGAAATTTTAATTGGAAGAATTTTCCATCGTAGAAAACTTGACTGGTGTCAATGTTCATGGCAGGAGGAGATGGGGCGGTATTGGTCTTAATATAATATATGGAAGTGAACTTTTAATTAGAACTGATATGTGATTGGTGCAGAGAAGAAACCTAAAATGAACTTTTAATTAGAACTGCTCTGTGATTGTTGGATATAAGTGAATAGTAAATTACGCAAACTGTTACGTTACTCCGAAATAGTTTTTGTTTTAGTAAAGTTGAGGTAGTCGGTTCGATCCCTGATCGTGCCATGTGGGTTTTGTGGTGGACAAACATCGTGTACGTGGGTTTTCTCTGTGCTCTCCTGTTTCCTCCTACTTTCTCCATTCTACCAATCATCAGGGAGTACGCCAGGAATGTAGTCGAATGGGGGTGTCAAAAGTTATTGGGGGGGGGGTTAATTCATATTCAGTTATACCACAGAGTAAAATACGTATACAGAGAAGCGAAAGTCCGTTTATTCCGGCTATGCCTTGTTTAGCTGGCTGAAGAGAGTTCCAGGTGTACTCCAGTAGAGGCCACTGTCGTCGTCTGAACTGAATGTGTTTAGTTGCTAGTATTGCCAACTAAGCTATACATGTATAAAGTTGCTTGCCGTTGTGACATCGACAGTTCCTTTCTCCCTTCCATGTAATGATTTATTGCCTTGAGAAAGAAGAGTTTCTGCTCTTTAGTGTTTACCTCCTACAGTGAGAGCTTTGGCCAGGTCTCATTGACTTGTTTTGGATTAACAACCCTTCGAAAGATTGTATAAAGAAGAAAATAGAAAGAGAGCCTCTGACCACAGAGTATTTACTTTGTGCTCTGACCCACTAGGAAAAGGGAGGGGGTTGTATGGTAGCGAAATTGTTTTAGATGCGGAGAATAAAGTAGGAATGTTCGGCATTGAGATTTTCATACCGACTTTCGTTATGATTTGGATTCGGAAAATTATCGATATACCGAACGATATCGTATACAGAAATACCGAGTAATATTGAAATACCGAACAATATCAAATAAAGAGAAACAATGATATTGAGTGCCTATGGAAGTACTCATGGACGTACCCACCTGCAAGAAATAGTATAATCTGCAAGAAATAGTATAATTTAGGAGTAATTATCTATATTTTGGGTACTTTTCACACTCAGACCGACCGACTTTGTAGTTGGACCCTCCAAATCCATTGACTCCCTCCTAACTTAATTTTTAGACACGTATCTGGAAGTACTGAATGACACCGAACGATATCGAAATACCAAAAATGGAAAATAGATAACAACGGGGAATAACAAATCAAATGTAACTGCTGGGAAAATGTAAACTGAAATTTATGAGTAGATATTCTAATATTTGACACTCGGATCCGAATCCGAAGATCCGAAACTCGGATCCGAATCCAGATACGTCAAACCCGAACCGAAAGATCCGACATCCGGATCTTCGATGTTTCAATTATCCGGTCCAATGGATTCGTGCGATTTCGGTTGCGGATTTAAAGACCCAGTATTTGGACTTCGTTCTTTTGATACCGAGATCAGTGGTAGAGCTTTAGCGTAGCATTCAAGATGTCGTGGATTCGATCCCAGCGAACGACTATCCTGACTGAAGTTTCTTTGAGTTATTCCTCTGTCACCAGTGTTTCTTTTTAGGCACCTCTCCGGAGCACCCACGGAGGAAATGTACCGAACCCCTGGGCAAAATTGTAGTTTACTATTTATCCTACTATTGTAATGCTAATTGTACAAGTAACGCCCTCCCGGTTCTCTGAAATGGCCCCCTTTCCCTGGTGCAAATTTTTTTAACGAAAACCTGTCACACCAGGCAAATACTGGGATGGCATCTTCAACATATGAACTGACCGACACCTTCCCGAATCCTTTCCCCTTCCCTATTCCGGCCTGAACTTTAGATACTGTATCTTAAGTCCAGGGCATATGGAGGATTTTTATTTTATATATTATGTAAACGAATAACCACAGTTGCTTTCTTTTAAGTGAAGAAAGAACATTTATATTTTGAATTATATTTGTTATTCATATAATAAATTATTGAGTAGCGTCAACAATCCACAATAAATCTAATCGAGTGTAAATAAAAGCTTTTATTACTTAGATTTTTAAAAAGCAGGTCTATTTATGATCTTGTTTAGGATAGAATCCTATGGAGAACGTTTGTTACTGCGGCAATGAACTTGTGAATTCCATAAGCCATAGCGAGAGAGGTCTATTTATGTTTTGTATGTAACTTTGGTTCGGGCTGGAATAGGGTATGGGATAAGGTGTTGGACAGGCTATGATTTGAAGGTACCGTCGCGGCATTTGTCTGATATGACTGAGGAAATACTCTGGAAAAAAACCTCAACCGGGATCGGCGAACGCTAGGAACTTCCACAGTATCTTCTGAGTGTCAAGTGAACGCTCTACCAACTGAGCTACGACTTCTCGGTTATTATTACTTACTGTTACAAAGTGTATATACTTTATTTTCACCATTATTTTAAAAAATAAGAAATTACTTTCGAATTACTTCAGACTTCGAATCAGTGCTGACTGATACACGATAAATTGCAAGTCATCACAGATCAGAGCTGAAGGGGGGACCGGGTCTAGGCTTCGGAACTGGCCTGGTCCGATGGCTCGACTAAGACCCGGTAACCCGCAGAACAAAACCGTTATGAATTATTTCCATCCGTGTGAACAGTGATCTTTCAGGGATGTCAGGACGGGAGATGTTACACCTAGAGTACGAAAAATAAGACGACGAAATTTCCAGTTAACTATGTTTCAAAGACCGGAGCAATCGGGTTAAGTTTCGTACCGAGTCACCTATATTTGGGTCATGTAGGATCAACAAAAGTGACCCGGTTTCAACTCCGCCACATGTGAGTGCTCGGATACAATTTACATTAAATTTCTCTGCTACCTTCCAAGAAAGAATAGTCGCTGAGATACGTCATCGCTCAGAGTGCCTTTTCTAGATATCATTCCAACCGTAAAACTTTTGAAGTTGGGGGATTCGCTCCAGAATTTGAGGGGTGACACCCTCCCACAGGGAGGTCTGGCGGATTCAATAACTAAAGCACAACAGTGAAAAATAAGCACGTGAAGAATCTGCAAACATTGTCGGAAAAGCTATTAAATTGATGTGTGTTCGTTTGTTATCTAAAATAATTATGAAAATAATGTTTGAGTATATGTACTTCGAAGTTAACGAACTGAAGTTATAAATAAAAAAAATGAAATTATTATTACCGTATTTACGCGATTCTAAGACGCCCTCGCGACCCATCTTTGTGTGTGTGTGTGTGTGTGAGAGAGAGTGAGTGAGTGAGTGAGTGAGGGAGGGAGGGAGGGAGGGAGGATGGAAAATAAAATGTACTACACTAACATTTAAAGATAGTAAAAACAGAATATAAAAGAAATGAACTTACTGAAAGGCATCCCAATTTAGTTCTCTGCCCAAGAAATAACGCAGATGAAGTTTACATCTACAAGGTCAGTAACGCAGATGAAGTTTACAACCCATATTAAAACAAAAAAGG
>JAGDQP010024981.1:0-18187 GCA_022664845.1 Lepisma saccharinum
CTAAAGATCACTTCATTACCTTTCCAACGATGTTTATCTCATTCTGTAGCACCTTTTATTTCTGACAAGTAACACTATTTGAAGTGGACACTAAGATCTAGAAGAGATATACATATTTAAAATAAGCATAAAATGAGTTTGTGTGTAAAATATTAGGTGCCATTGGCCAATGGTTGAAGAGAAATTGATGATACAATACTCCGATTCTTCTCTGTGGAGAGATATAAAAGTGTTGAAATACCATTATATTTTTAAATTGCTGAATGAAATGGAAAGCAAATACATAGTAATGAGTATTGGGTGGAAGGCGCTTCCTTGTGGAGGGTATATTCATCATGCCCGCCATATTGAATCTCGATTGATTTTCTTAAATGGGAAGAGGGTCGTGTAATATGCCATTTTTGGCTTGAATTTTACGGGAAATACGTTTCTGAAGTCAGTTTTGCCGTAAATGTAATATTGTGAGAGAGAAGAGTATGTGACGCTACCATGAAGTAACAATATAACAGCTTAGAAACACACGTTTCTTCTCGAAGTAACGACGGAAATGAAACAAAATGCAAATTGTTCCTGAGTATAGTTCCCTATCGATATGGATTTGTACGCATTTGGGTTTCATTTTCGTCGTTATTTCAAAGCAAAATAGGTGTTTCCATGCTTGTATCATTACCCCAAGCTAGCGTCACATACTGTTATCTCTCACATTATTACATTTACAGCAAAACCGACTCCAGAAATGTATTTTTCGTAAAATTCTAGCCCAAAATGACATATTACACGATCCCTTTCCCATTTAAGAAAATCAATCGAGATTCAATATGGCAGACTTCAAGATGGCCGCCATGAAGAATATACGCTTTACACGGAAGCGCCTTCTACCCAGTACCCATTACTGTGTATTTGCATTTCATTTCTTTCAGCAATTTAAAAATATAATGATATTTCAACACTTTTATATCACTCTTCACAGACAAAAATCGGACTATAATATCATCAGGTTATCTTCAACCACTGGCCAATGGCACCTAATATTTTACACACAAACTTAGATTTTTATGCTGGTTTTAAATATATCTCTTCTAGATCTGAGTGTCAACTTGAAATAGTTTGACTTGTGAGATATTACATTTTGCGTGCATCCTGATTTTCTCATGATTTGCCACACACCATGTTGAAAATATGGCCTTCGTTGCCATACGGAATGGAATCCGGTATTTTTAATCATATCGTTGTGTTTACGAAACATGTACCAATATGGGTGCAAATTATGAGAATTTACAAAAATTGTCGTGCAACCAATTTTTGGTAAATTCGGTGATTTTCGGTGAATTACCCTTTTCTGTTTCTGACGTGAGTCCAGTGCAGATGCTGGTCACAATCTTAGGTAATCAAAAACCCAGTTTTGTTATTTATGGCGTGATTCCAAAATGTTACTTGGTTCCTTTTAACATAGTATTCTATATACAAGGAAGCAATGTTAATTGTGGTAATGTGAACGTTACAGTCGAATCTTTATTCAGAAATAAACATTTCGAATCATATTACAAAAATGTATGCTCATAGTTTCGTAGTTTTAGCAAAATGAGATTTTTTGGGCTTTGTAAGAAATTATATCTTTCAGCTTGAAACTTTGTTTAGCTTGATTTACAATTAGCCGAGCCAGCTTTTCGTCCAAAAAGTGTTTCACACTTTTTTTTTTTTTTTTGTAAAATGTCATCCCAAGTACAGATGCTTATCAGAATAATGGAAACACCTGTAGTTGGCAACACGTCAGATGTATGGGTTGGTAGTGGTGTCGTGGCGACCGCAGCGCCGGACTGCTGGTGGTGGTGTGTTAGGTCGGTCTCCATACGTCAGGCGTCGTGGAACAGGAGTGTGCAGTGGCTGCAGCAGACGGAGGTAGTGTAAAATGGGAGACCTCTCAGAGTTTCAAAGAGGGCAAATTGTTGGTGCGCGGTTATGTGGAGTGAGTGTGACGGCAGTGGCTAGTGTGTTAGGTGTGTCGCCAGGGACAGTGTCGAAGGTGATGACGGCCTACACATCACACGGGAAAACCACATCGGGGAAGCGGAACAGTGGGCGGAAGAAAAGCATCAGTGACAGGGCACGCCGGGTATTAAAGCGCATTGTCACGCGGAACCGTCGTGCCACTGCGGCGCAAGTGACGGAGGAACTCAATCAGCACCTCCCCCAACCTGTTTCGACAATCACAGTCCGCCGCGAATTACATGACATGAACTTACGGGGTCGTGTTGCACGGGCCAAACCTCTCATCAGGGACCAGAACGCTTTAGCACGCCGCAAATGGTGCCGCGACCATGCAACTTGGACCGTTGACGGCTGGAAACGTGTAGTATGGTCGGATGAGTCACCATTCACCCTATTCCAAACCACGGGCCGTGTTTATGTGTGGAGAACGCCCAAAGAAGCGTATGATCTGCAGTGTCTCCGCCCAACTGTGAAACATGGCGGCGGCACGGTGATGCTGTGGGCCGCAATATCATGGGTTTCATTGGGTCCTGTGGTCACACTTCGCGGACGCATCACTGCCAACGATTATGTCGCAATTTTAGGAGACCACTTGCATCCTATGGTCCGGATGTTGTTCCCGGACAATGACGCCATATTCCAGGATGATAATGCACCCATTCACACAGCTGGAGTTGTTGCAGCGTGGTTTGAGGAACATCGGGATGAAGTTCAACTCCTCCCCTAGCCCGCCCAATCCCCAGATCTCAACATAATTGAACATCTGTGGTCCATCTTGGAAACACGACTCCGGCGACGATTTCCACCTCCATCCTCTCTCACAGAACTGGCCGATGCCCTGCACGAGGAATGGTGTAATATTCCACTTGCTACCATTCACGACCTCTATGCCTCCATCCCACGTCGCATCAAGGCTGTTCTGAAGGCGAAAGGTGGCCCGACACCATATTAATCTGGTAAGTTGCACTTTCGTTCAGGTGTTTCCATTATTCTGATAAGCATCTGTAGTTTTGAAACAACGTGTAGTGAAGAGCTGCTCTTTCAGAAAGAATATTTAACATTTTTTAAAAACAAGAAATCAGTAAATTGCGAATACCCTAAGGTTTATTCATTGTTATATTTTCTAGAACACGTATACCTTCACCGTGACTGGCCGAAGCCACAAAGTTACTAGACTGGCCCATATAAAACAAAGTTTACCATGTCTATGTATACCTTCAAATAACTATTGTTCTAATCAAAGTAACTAAAGATGACCTAAATTGCTTTGTTTAGCGTATGCCTGGTAATTGTACATTATTTTAATATTATCAGAGTAATCTGATGAAGGTTTTCCTTTACAGAATAACCTTTTATTGGAAAAAGAGTTGGGACGCAATGTGTGCAGCAAAACTAATAATAAAACAACTTGAAGACATCGTGGAGCGCAAGCAGATGAATGTTTGGCGTAAGCCGAAGTTTCGTGTGTTGTGTTATATGGACAAATGAACTAATTAATTAACAAAATGAGATATATTTGTGATTCAAAGATTTGAGTCAATACGTCTGTATTATGTAACACAAAAAAGTTTTGAAGTTTCTGTGTTTCAGATGTATGAAACATACCAAATACGCTTAGTACAATTCTTATAGTTGGTGATTCAAGTATTGCGTATACAAAATCATATTATTTAAAAGAAGCAGTACTAAGCTAAATATTTTATTGCTGTATTTCTACGGATTTGCTGCTTCTACATTTTATTATGTTAAAAAATAACATGACAAATTCAGCAACACTGTTCAAAGTTACTGTGTATGGTCTACTGGACTGAAATAAATATTTTTTTTTAATTTGTTACCGCAAGGTGCTGAAAATAGAATGTTGGTAGCAAGGCAACAAAGCAAGAGTATATAGTTTATCAAAATGGTGTGCTCCCGATTTCTTAAAGCAACACCACAATGGAAATTTAGACATATCCTTTGGCATATTAGAAAGTTTCTACCGACAATTGATTTTCAGTATCTTAGGTCCCTTCTACACAAGTGGAGAAATCGCGGCCATTTTATCGCGTGCAAACTGCGCCTTCTAACAAAACTCATGCTTTTTAATCTGCGTGTCAAACAGCGCGGTGAAAACGCATGTATAAATATGTACATTTAAAAGCATGGATTTGGTTAGAAGGTGTGATTTGCACGCGTTAAAACCGCTGCGCTTTCTACGCTTGTGTAGAAGGGGCCTTAAGCATTTATTGACTTTGCAGTTATTTATAACCTGAATATTTTATTTACTATATTATCAATATTAAATGATATTGTAGTGTTTCGTCGCAAAATTGTACTATGTAATTTCATCGTCATTTTTATTAGAAATTATTGTATGTGGAGCTGGTGGAATGAAATTCCAATAACAGTTTCCACAAAAGGTTAAATACTTCTCGTTGTATAGTACATGCAAATTCGGCCTACCAAGTACTGTATTTATATCCATCATGTAACACGGTTATACGTTATGAAATAAGTTATAAATTCTTTGTACGAGTATTAGAACGAAATTTTAAGACAACCCGTTTGCTGGTAAAATTTTAGATTATTCTCTCGTCCTGAAGTATTTAAGATTGTTGAAGGTTTTTTTTTTACTGCTACTAGTGCGTTACAGATTTTAGCATTTTGCATATGGACGTTTATAGCAAAAAAAAAAAAAAAAAAGTCGTTGGTCATAGCAGATAATGATGGATATAAGTACTGTACTGAAGAAGGAAATTCACACAAATCGAAGCCAAAATTTTCACACGGTAAGTGCCTTTACTTCCTTTTTCTACAGTTTATTGCCAAAGGTTTTTTGTTCCTATCTGACGCCTTTTTGGATCTATGCCTAATTTTACGTACAACGACGCAACATTTATTGAGAAATAATTGCTCTAATTGTTAAATACACCGTAAAAATAACTTCTACCGTTTTGTCAAAAGGCTTTTAGAAAATGTTTGTCATAATCTGCTTTCTTGCATTGAGATTAATTTGCCCTTTAATTTTGTTGCTGTTATTTAATATTATGTTTAACTATCTGTAAAGTGAGAAAAGTCACAAACTCTTTTTGGTTGACAACGGCATTGTTTTTGAATTTGCATATTTCAGCGTCGTAGTTAAATTGGTAGAGCATTTTGAAGGTATGGAGTCCGCGTCCAGATGCCACTCTTCCTAACGAGTTAGTCTCAGTCGCGCAGGCACCATGAAAATGGTCAGGTCTGATGTGTTTGGGAATGAATTGACTGATTTATTATAACATCCTTAATGAGCTGGTGGGCTAAGAATGGGGCCTACAGTTCTCGGTAAAGTAGGCTGTGCATAATTGTTCAATAGACTGGCGGGAATCTTACACCTGTGACTACGTGCATGAAAAGCGAACACTTAACCTCTCAGCCATCCTGAGAATGTACGAGAATCTAATATATTTTTAAAAAATCTTATTTAGTATTCTGTTAGGGTAAAGATAAAATGAATTTTATGGGCGGTAACAGCACTATGGCTTACGCGCGTCCCGTATTCTGTTAGGGGTCTAAGGCTTCTACACCAGCGGGGAAAGTGCAGTGGTTTTACGGCAAAGAAAACGTGTCTACACGAGCGTTTTCTCCGCGCGGTTTGAAATTTTTAAAAGCATGGGTTACGAGGTGCGGTAGAACTACATCGTTTTCCCCGTTCGTGTAGAAGGGGCCTATAGTCTCGCGAGTGGTATTACATTTTGGGATCTTGAAAATGCTTTATATATATTTCAAATCTTTGAAGGTTACAAAATTTTAACCAAAGTTCCGTCGAGGAGGAATGACAGGTTTAAGTTTCTGGTAGGTAAAAATTGCATTTAAGTAAATGCACAAGTAATTAGTCAAGACGTGTTGAACAGTTTTTTCGTAATGTAGCTGAAAAAAATTCTCAGAAGTATTTGCTGCAACAACGAGAATTACAGCAGAAAAATCTAGCAATGGTTTGTGCATCTCGGAGTAAGTGAAGGCAGGTGCAGATCCAAGCCAGCGACAGATTAAGGAAAACTTGTTTTTGTAAAATTATTTAAATGTTTTTGGCAGCCCTTTTGTTAAATCTTTACGTACTGTAAACTGGGTGTATCTTTAAAGGTAACATTGGCCCAATTGAAGAAAAAGATTTGAAGGGGAAGGGGGAAGAGTGCTTTCAGTCCATGCAACAAAATTGTTCAGGTGACTAAAAACAGTGTTGTTTTTAAAGTGTGGTGTAATTACACTGTTACAAACTTAATTTTTAGTTTACTTTCTTGATGTAAACTTAAAATTAAGTTTATAAGAGTGTCACATATTAAAAGAAACACTTTTGCTTTTTGTCTCCGGAAAAATTTTGTGGCATGGACTGAAAACATTCTTCTTTTCCCCCTTCCCTTCATGCTACATGTTAGTTTCTTTCACTTGGAATACTTCGATCCACAAAATTTTGTACTGAAAGAAGGGATAATTACCAGGTAGCATGAAGACCTATTTTTTCTTCCATTGGACCAATGTTATCTTTAAATGGCCATACCTACTTTACGGTAATAGTTTCGGAAATTTACAATGCTGTAATTTTGCAAAAAAATTTAAGATATGTGTGTAAATTGAAGTACGTAAGTTTATGTAATTCTATTTACAGACTTTGTAAGAATACATAAATTAGGTAAAGCTATGTACATAATTTTAGGTAATTCAGTTTACATAATTTTAAGTAATTTAATTTACATAATTTTAAGTAATTTAGTTTACATAATTTTAAGTAATTTAGTTTACATAATTTTAGGTAATTTAGTTTACATAATTTTAGGTAATTTAGTTTACATAAATAATTGTAACCCGAATTACTTAAAGTTATGTAAATAGCTTTACCTAATTTATGTATTCTTACGAAGTCTGTAAATAGAATTGCATAAACTTACGTAATTCAATTTACACACACATCGTAAATCGGTTTGTAAAATTGCAGCATTGTAAAATTACGAGACGATTACGCAAAGGTTTAGCAAAAGGGCTGCCAACAAATTTTTTGTAATTTTACATAAAAATTTCTTACAGTGTGGTTTGACTGGACAGGGAAGTCCAAAATGATACAGTACTCTTTTCACCGATCGCCGTAGTACTTGTAAATCTGAATACAAAATACTTCTTACAAGCATAACTTCTTAGTGATTTAAGCGCAAGAATTGAATTCTGTAGCTATCAGTATTTCGGCCTTCTTTTCCCGATTTAAGAGCTATTACACTATAACGTGTGAGAGAGGCGTTAACCGAGAAACCGTAGCTCAGTGGATGCAGAGTGTATATTAAATTTCTTATGGCGTCCGTGATGAGTAATTTGTCTTTTACAGGCAGTCATTTATGTCAGCGTTGTCTTACTAACAACCTTAGCTTCTTTCAGCACCCCTCTCAACCCGGGGCACGGGTCCCTTTGCCCCCTCCCTTAGTTGCGAACCTGCTGTGACGTCATGTCCTGAGCTGGGGAATAATGTATATTGGAGTAAATGATCAACCTTTTATCTCGGCTCCAGAAGCCAAGGGATGCAAGTGATATTTTCGATTTAAAAAAAAAATAAAAGATGGAAGTAATCTTTTACATGTAACATAACATTGTCATATTTTGTACTCGAACACATTAGTTTTTTGTACAATATAACACTTTTGTGTCACATATAGTATATGAAAGATCACCTCGAGCTTTGTTTATCCTCAATGTCACTTGCATCCTTTGGTTTCTGGACTCTTCGTATGAGAACCGTCATTTTGGTTGAGGTCTTCTATTATTCACGCTCTACGCCATCGACCTTGCTACAGTATTTTGCAAACAGTTTCACCTTAATTCTCTCTCTCTCTCTCTCTGAGGTTACTGGTCTGGGATGGGTCGTGTTCTCAAATCTTGCACCGTTAAAGGTGCTATGTTACAACAGGGAATTTGCCACGAAGCCCGAGTTGGATATTCGCAATTCAGTGGAACAAATACTTTTAGAAAGCACAATTTTTGTCGACAACGAGCGTCACAACAGTCACATTTGCTCGGTAATATTGCCATTGAAGATTTCGTTAACCATGACTGATGCCGCTAGGTGAAAACGTTGAGAGAATTGTTCTTTTAGGAAACCGAAATGTTTATCGCGACAACACTTCATGCCACATAATTACGAAAGATTTTAAGTCCAAAAGGAAAACGGTCCTGTGGTTCTTTATGATTTAATCTTGCCCCCCCCCCCCCCAAAAAAGCGAATAATCAATAAAAGAGCGCTGCTTCTTTAGAGCCTAGGGTCCGGAGACCAATAAGTGGTACATGATCGAGTTTCAGAGAGTCCAGGAGTGTTAGATAAAAATAGCATTTAAAATTACCGCGCGTCTAAGTGCTGTGAAAAACCAATCAGAGTACTTGGAATTACTTTAGCATATGTTAGCCGTGATTTTGCTGAAATAAACCTGTCACAAGTTCATGAATCAATTATCGAAAACACTGCCACTGTGACAGGTTATTTGTAACTGTGAATTACGTAATGTATTTGCAAAGAATTTTAATCAGATTTGAATAAAATAAATTCATATATACATTGCACGCAAAGTTCTGTTCATGATAAGATTTTTGGAGAGGGGGTCCAAGCTTTCATCAAATTATTAAAGGGGTCAGTGACTCACGCACGTCAGATTAAGACTTAAAAACCACTGGTTTGGAGTTCTTTCACAGGGATTCCGACAGGATTTTCAGTTTAGATGGGTGCAAAGTCAAAATTGGGACGATGTACACGGTTTATATCGGTTTTGGCCTACAAAAGTTTAAAGTTGGAATATTGTTGTCGATAATTTGAAAAGTGACAACACACTTCCACAAGGGGGTCTGGCGGAATCACTGCGTTTCACATTCTCAGGTTTGTCTGTCGCCTTTATTATTTCATGAAATCCTGATGGGTATTCTTTACACCGTCATGTCCAAGTTAACAACTGGATCAGTCGACTGGACCGTCAGGTCCCCTGACACCTGTTTCTGTTGTAGTGGAGTGTACACAGAAGTACCCGCGATCAAACGATTGAGATTCCGATTTTCCTATAGAAACGCATTTTGTAGAAGACCAAATATTTTGTAATGTTTGGTTGGACCAAATATTGTGTTTTATTTCATCAGGAGAATGCGCAAGTTTTTGTAGGTTGGTTTTGTGGTGTACGTTTAACCACACAAAAATAGGCCTCGCATTTTGTTATGTCTACGGAGGTTGGTGCTTCGAATAGAAATTCGAAGATTTATCTCATTATTTCGAGATCCTATAAATGACGTACAGCAAATTAGTATAGGAGCAACAGAAATGCCCTATTTATAAGCAAATTACTCATTCTGTCACTCACAATCGTGTATAGTTATATTTATTAGATATTCAGAGTTTGGAAGAATTTAACAACTGAAGACTCTTCGTTATTGTATATTTTTTTTTTATATTTTCCCTCTTACGTGATAGCTTTTGCAATCATTTCCTTAGGTTGGGTGCAGTTTCTCACTTTTGTGTTCTGCCGCTGACTGTAATTCAGCATGTAGTTCCTCAAAAGATGACATTAACATGTGGAAAAACAATCTTAAACTTTCCATCCAGTGTTTACGCCAGACCCCACTGCGGGGGTGTCACCCCCCAAATTCACGACAACCCCTTCCCAACTTTAAAATCTTACCTGTCAAAAGTCGATAGAAATTTTGCAAAACTCCACTTACACCCAATTTTGATTTTACACCCTCCCAAAACTGAAAATCGTCGCGAAATCCCTGTTTCCATCATTCTTGGTCACTCGTATAGTAGACAGTAGCGAAACCATCACGCTTTCTAATCAACAGGTGTACCCAAAATGACCTGTGTTTTCTTTCTTACTGCGTCTACTAAGAAGACACCATATAGCGGGAACAGATGTTTCAACTGGACTTAAAAGAAAATCTCCAATAAATGTTGTCTTCAGGTTAACAACAGGTGAAATGCCTGACAAACCTAATAGTGTGAAAGAAGCCTTAATACCTTCATTTCAAAAACAGAAGACAGGGTCTCCATCTGATAGGTAAAAAATAACGTATATGTATGCATGAAATTTTGCTACTTCTTCTGCCATGTTGCTTGTTGAAGGATTGGCTACCTTCTGCTGAAAAACAAAAACTGAAGCTAGTTGTTTGTTAGCATCTCCTGTATGTTACCATCCTTGAACAATTGTTCAAAAGGTTGCAGAATAAAAATCTCAGATTCTGGTAGAGAATAATGTGAGGAGAGATGCTATACTTCCTTTTAAAGTTGTTGCTTAAATAGGCCTATCAATACATTCAAAACAATGCTAATTTTCTTCAGCGAAATAATACAACAATGCACAAGCTTTGAAACGAAAATTAAGGTTATCGAATAATATATTAACGCAACGAATTTAAATAATACAGAAAATATATTCCTGAGTACTCAAAAGGACTAAAGTAGAGATACCATCAAGTTGGGGTGCTGATGTTTCTTTATATTGTATGCTTATCCTTAATTCATAATACTAGGTTAGATAAAAAACTATAATGTAAATCCGTCAAATGTCTAAAGGATAATTACATTCAACGGGCATATTTCCAGATGAAGAGAAGAGGATGACTACCAGGACCATTCTGGTCAGGATATCATACCACTTATTAGAATCGATAAACAGATGGAAACCATCGGACAACAGGACTTGAGCTTGCGTGTATTGTCTAGACCTTGGTTTCTCAACGTGGGGTTCGCGACCCCCCCAGGGAGTGTCGGAAGTTGTGTGTAAGGGCGTCGCGAACCTAGGTTAAAAGATAAATTTAACTAGGGTTTTGTAGTGTAACAGTCCAGTTCGGCTGTTAGCCTTGGAACCGCAGTGGGCAAGCAAGACACACTAGGAATAAGTTGAAGTGATGGGACTGCCAGGATAAGAGACCACGATCTCTGAGTTCCGTTCCTCGCGAAGAGAAACTTGTCGCCCAGGGAGGCTATCCCTCAAGAATGGACCAATGCGTATAAGCTACTGGTTCCGAGCCTCCGAAGATAATCGGTCACCCGCGGCCCACAGGTTGTGGAGAACTAGTATGAACTACTGGTTCCAGACCTCCAAACAGATACGGTCACTTACGGCCCACATGTTGTAAGCAAGGGAAGGTGAGCTACTGGTTAAGGAACCCCGAGGAGATACTGTCGCCCGCGGCCCACAGATTGTGAAACGTTCAGGAGTGTACGTTCCGTGCTTCGACGAGCGTAACGCTCGTCTACAACCAGCAATGGGAGAGGAATTGGAACATGCTCACGCTGCAATTTATTCACACCGCAAGCTCCACTCCTTATGGAAGAAGCAGTCAGTTGAGAAATCCCACGAAACCGAAAATAAAAATCACCGTGACACTTACTCTTTTTTACCACAGAAGAAATAAACCACTATTTTACGTTCTAACGGCCAGTCGTTAAGTTTATGCAGAAGCATACAATAAACTTCTATGGTTACTGATTTTGTCTATCAAATAATTATAAAGACAAATGTTAGTTAATAACCAACAATTCAGGACGTGCTTCTATTTATAATGATAGTTAAATGCTATTATAAAGTTTCTTTAAAATGTTTAGTAGAAGTGACAAAAAGAATTACTAAAATTCACTTACATGTGCGCCATCCCTTGAACTATTTACTAATTACACATTACATATATTAAATTTATTACTGGAAACGGGCTACTTATTCAGCACTGTTATAGTAGGTTTAAACTAATACATTTCACAATGTAATTTGTTGATTAATTTGTTTATTGGATATTTATTATTAATAGGATATTTATTATCAAATACTACAAATCAATGGTCATGTTTGAAAATGAAAAGCAAATATCACATAAAATAAAAGTCAAAAGAAATTAAAGGGTTATGAAAAAGGTTGGACAAGTTTAAGAATAGTGCAAAATCTGAGTACGATTTGATTTAATCAATTTCATATATATCGGGTTCAATTTTCGAGACACATATTTCCAAGTTCCCGGCGATCTGGTCTCTCAAGCGAACTCAATTTCACATCTCTAGCTGCTTCAAGGCCAAACTTTTCTTGACAGGTTGCACTTTTACGTGACAGTCACTTCCCAAGTTACTAGCAATACTATAATACTTCACGAGAAAAATAATTAAAAAGGATATGTTTAAAAAAAAACATGATTTTTTTTTAAGAATCGGAAAATAAAAGCGTGGGTGCTCTTAGATATGATTTTATGACAAGATAAGCAAGAGCACCCACGCTTTTATTTTCTGATTCTTAAATTTATTACTTTTTTACTTTTAGTCCATTTTCCTTTGCTTAAAAAAGCGTTTATTTTTTTAAAAAAAATATTTTTTTAATTTATTTCTATATTAAGAGCTTCGCATACCCAAATCCTAAAGTGTTCTGCAACCAGTAAAAATCCAACATTGTTACAGGCTAGTATTTATTTTAGGATAAAGAAGTCCATATTAAATAATTATTTTTTAATTAATTACCGTTAACTGGAATATCATGTCGTATATCTAATGACTGAATATTGTATTGTCATCGGAAGGAAGCAAGTTTACAAAATTTCAAAGAAATCGGATGATGAAAAGTGAGTTAAAAATCAATTACAAAATTTGTACCAGAGAAATTTACAGAGCAAGTTAATATAAAGCGTATAATAATAAAAAGCGTGCAAAAAGACGGAGTTCTACGTCTAAAGGTAGATAGATACCCATCTCTATCCTAAATACCATGTTTTTAATATACGAATATATGCAGTGCGTTCCATAACTTCTGTTCCCTTTATTTACTTTCAATCTTAGGATAGAAGAAATCAACGTTTCTCGCCGAAATTTTGCAAGCACGCGATGGAAGTATCCAATAAGGCTAAATCCATAAATATTCGACAAACGTTTCGTCGTTTCTGGGAGGAAGAATTTCAATAAGGCTAAATCCATAAATATTCGACAAACGTTTCGTCGTTTCTGGGAGGAAGAACTACGAAAGTTATATTTTTCTTATGGTAAATCAATGTTAAAATGCTGGCAGACAGATAAAACCGTGAAAATGAACCAAATATTGCTGGAAGCAATTTAATACTAGATTACCCGTAACCCATTACCTGTATAGGCACAACTCACCAATTGCAAAGCATACGGATAACCCGATGTAAATATGCCACTGACCATTTCCTTCCAGATGCATAACAACGAATTTATTTACAGGAAAAAATAAGTAGAATCTACTACTGAATCGTGGAAATCGTGTTTTATCTCATTGTCACTGGTTCACTAGTTGTGCCTATCCATGTCCAGAAGTAAGGGAAAATCTGCTACTAAATTGCTATCAGCAATATTTGGTATATCTTCATAGTTTTAGACCTGTCTGTAAACATTTTAACATTCATTTCTCGTATGGAAAGTATCACTTTCGGAGTTCTTCCTGCGAAAAACTACCAAACGTTTGTATTTAACCTTATTCAATTTTTACGTTTTTCGATCACTAGCTTGGAAATTTATCCTAAGACTGGAAATTAGGAGTCCTTCTATCTAAAAATGGAAATAAAACGCCGACAGGAGTTATGGAACGTACTATATGTATGTCACAGGATGAGAAACGCTGCTCTATACTGATCGAATCATCTGACCTTAATAACTAGACCACGGAGTCACTGATCAAGATTTAGCAGTGCCAAGCATTTGTGTGTGTGTTATGCTAACTTTGATAAAATAATAAAGGGAAAACTAGAAAGGTTCCATTGTTAATTTCGTACCCTTTTAACAAGAAACACTGCTCTCAGAACAGTCAATCTTGAAAGAAAATTACTGAAGAACGTGGGCTACGTATCAGCACAGAATTGGCAGTACCTTAGTCAACTGACTAGTCTCAATCACACCAAGCGCATACCGGGATAGTACAGTAACGTGAATTAAGTGTATGACCACTACTTTCTCATCCTTCTGTTGTGGACAGCATAAAAGAACTTGACCAGGATAAGCTCTAAAGAGATAAGTATAAAGACTACTTTATTCTAGGATAGTTGTATCATGTTATTTGCGTGATAAATGTTATGTTAAAAATTATTTGTTTGCTGACAAAAAAAATCCTATAGAAACACTACAAACGTCAGCGTCCTCTGAATTACCAGACCTTCAGAATACCTTCTGAAATAAGTAGTCCTTTGTGATGTTATAGCCTATAGGCCTATTCAAGTCACATACATCTCACAAGAGGGGAAATTTAATTAGCTCGAATCAACAAAGCCCGCCGGAGATCTGTTCTTTGTTTTTCGCTGTGTCTGAGAAAATTGTTGACCATTAGCAGCAAAGGCTGTTTGTGTGCTGCTTGCTTACCCTCTCAGACGGTTCCACTTACTTCTAAAATCACTCGCTCTTCTCTTGCTGTGTGTGTGTGTTTGTGTAAAATGTCGTTATTGATATGCAATAAGCATTTGACATTTTGATACGATATATTTTCTGTACACTTTATTAAACATAATAAACACTTCAATATAGCTAGCTAGCCACCGAGAAGTTCATTTAATAACTTTGAAATACACTAGCGACACTGTGTATGTGTGAGAGTTTTTCAATTCAAGGCATCAGATAGATGTATGGTAGAAGTAGGAGCATGGCAGAAACCCTTAATAACTTCTCTGAAAATGTAATGGTTGCCTAATTTCCGCGTTTTGGGCTTTTCTAATGAGGATACAGTGTTTGAGCAAAGTTCTACCAGTATGCTTAATGTTCATTATTGTTAGCGAATGAGGATTTTGCTTCGCGTGCGATATTCTGTCAATTTTTCAATAAGTTTAGGAAACGATCTTGTAAGAGAAAAGGAGTCAAAATTTTACATTAAAATTCGTCGATAACAATTAGAATTGCCTTTAATCAATATTAATAAGATATTTCTTTTTTAGAGAGATATTTCCTTCGTCCTAATTCTTAACTAATTTAAAAATGATGGTCCATTGATAAGCCTGATGAAACCCTATTGATTTCTTCAGACTTTATCGTATTATTAATGCATTATCAACAACGTTAGATTTTTAAAAAGTGTTACCAGATGGGGCTAAAGTCATCAGATTTAATAAAGTTACGATTTTCAAAATGTGTTACTTGTACTCAAACGTGTTCCAAATTAAAATATGAAAGAAATTCTGTGGTAGCCAGGGTATAAAAAAATATATTGAAATTTGTATTCCGGTATAATTGTTTAATCAGTGTATTAAAATAATCAGTAACAAGTGAAACCATTTAGTACTAGAAATTTTGAAAAAAAAAAACGAAAGTTACTATCAGATGTATACTGTAATATTCTACTTATTTCTTTTTGGGCATGGAGATTACGGAGTCTTAAAGTAGATTCTTATCTCCATCTACAAATTAGATTTGTTTATAGTATTTCGGACGTTCTAAAGGCTTTACAGTGAGGGTATACAACAATAATATATTTCAAGTTAATTTAAGTTAGTTATGTGCAGAAGGAACAATAAATAAATAAGAAAAAAGGAGTCTAATAACGACAATAAAATATTTGGTGATATAGGTCCAGGCCAACATAAATTTTTACTAGTAATTTAACACACTTCTATGATAAAGGTCATTTAGATAAACAGTATGGAAGAAAAGGAGAATACTATCATCAGGCTTCTTCGAAAATCAAAATTTTCAAGCTAAGATCATATGCTTGACTCGAGACAACGAGTGGCATACTGACCAATGGATAGTTATTTTGTTTTAACGGAGAGCTTAGTATCCATCAGCTTGTTAACGTGAGACTGATTCACAAAGTGATTTACTGTACTCTACAAGGAGCTGGAGAACATGTGGTATACTGGCTAGTATAAAGTTTATCGAATTTATAGCTAAATTTGTCAAGTTGCTCGAGAGATGCGGTGAATTTACTTCTAAATTTCTCACGACGTCACTAGGCCACATTCATATTCTGAAAGGGCTTTTTTAGGCAAGTAGACAGTGATTTGTAGTATCTCACAAATATTAGTAAATGTACTAATATTATTAGAAGTTAGTATCGTTTTGAGATATTACCCATCCATGCTTCGCATTTAGATGTTATTTTGCTGAAAGTTGAAATCCCTGGTACGTATCTACCAGATCAATATTCATTGGTCTTCATTATTTTCCTACAAACACACGTCTTAGTGAATTTCGTTGCTATAATTATGATTGGTTATGTTACTTTATTATGTCTAAGGTTTCTACGACCGTCAATATAAAATACTACTTTGCAAAATGAAGGACGATGCTATATGAGTAGTCCAGAAGCTAAAGGATACAAGCGCCATTGACATCTAAAAAGTTCGAGCTAAACTTTTATATATAATCCGAAATATATGTCACACAAAAACGGTCATATTTTGTACATGGACACATTAAGGTCCAAGATTTAATTCTACAAAATATGACGATTTTGTTTTACATATATTTTGGGTTATATTTAAAAGATTACCGTACCTCGAACTTTCTTTGATTGTTATTGTCATTTGTATCCCTTGGTTTCTGAAGTCGACTTATTAAAACGAACTTGAACTAACACAGCTTAATAAATACTGTAGTATAATCCAGCTGACCCTACCTACAATCTTGATCTACTAACGAAAAATATAAAGATTGCAACACTTTACGTGCAATCCGCTTGTGGAAGTTGACAATCGTCACAACCCATTTATTTTCCAATGGAACAGAACTTCTAGCAATCATGACACTGATCTTATCACAACAAATTATATTTAAAACCAATTAATTAGGCCACTAAATCATTTGCTAATTTTTTTAAGTTATAATTTCTAAAACTATTTTAATTTAACTTTAAAAAAAAACACTATATGAGTCTTAACATAGATTCTTAAAACGTAAGTCAACAGTAGCTCATTATCCCACTAAACCGACTACGTCAAGTTCCAAATTAGTAACAGGCGCAAGTAGATGTAGTTTACATTGATATTTCTAAAGCTTTTGACTTAGTTAACCACTTTCTGTTATTGTGGAAATTATATATCATCAGTCTTTCTCTATTGTATATTAAATAATTGAAACGCTATATATCGTCCTGAAGTTGTCAAATTAAACTTGATTTTACCCAGTAACCTACGAACGCTTATATGAGAAACGGTATACCTCAAGGATCACTTCTCGGACCATTACTCTCCTCGACTTTTATAAATTATAACTATATTATCAACTCAAAGGTGTTACTTTATGGTGATGTTCATCAGAATGATCACCTACCATCTGAGATAGATATTTTTAGCTCTGAACTAAGAAAAATTATTTTGTGAATGTTGAGTAACGATGTAGTTGAAGTTTTTAGTGGAAAATGGCAGTAATGTTGTATCTGAAGCCTTGTATAAATTAAATAAATAAATACTTTTAAAGAAATGATATAACATGTAGTCTCACAACCCATGTATTTTCGTTATTAAGTCAGTAATGATTTAGTTTTAAAAAATACACCTTCAAGACACGTCCAGAATTGAATAAGAATTTCGGTATTTTTGAGGGTACACCGATTCTTATCTGAAAGCATGTGTTGCTCGTTGGCTGTTCGCACAGAACACAACGCCTTATGGTTGTTCGATCAGAACATGGTTATCTGGAAACGCGTTCGCTCGCAACATGTTCCCTCGGAATAAACGACAAAATGTGACCTCTCAAATTTTGATGATGATGAATAGCTGATGTACCTAAATAAAGACGTACAGTGTTTCTTTAACTCTAGAATTGGGGGGACATTTATTGCTTTAATTATTATAATGGACATGATATTACGACATATATATATATATATATATATATATATATATAATATCGACACTTTTTCATTCATCACTCAAACTCGTATGAGTCATTCATTCCATACCAAATCAACCAATAAAAAAACAAAACAATTTTAGATCTTAGGTTTTACAAAATGTGTGATATTTAGTAATTATGTTCTATGCATCAATATGGTCAAAAATACAAAATTTCATGTTTTTGTCACTTTTGGTTTTTGAGTTATAAATTGTTAACAATTTTAAAAATCTACTATTTTGACGCGTTTTGAAACTTTTAAAAGTCCGAAACTAAACAATTATTTGTGTTAGACAGTTCAAACTTGCACCATTCGTTTCAGAATTTCAAGAGCTATAATTTGATGAATTACTTGACTTTATTAGACTAATCTTTATATATTTAAAAAAAAAATGTTTTTTGAATAACTCAAAA
>JAGDQP010024982.1:0-27356 GCA_022664845.1 Lepisma saccharinum
AGGAGTTGGTCTACTGCTCCCACGCTGACCAGACGGGTTGGGAGAGGAGAGCCGAAGCTCTCACTGTGATCGCCACTGTCTTTGTTCACAGTCGCTCCCCAATTGTCCTCACGATGCTGGGTCAACACCGACATTTTTTGAGTCCCACCGGAAATCGAACCTGGGACCGCTCGCACTGAAGTCAAGAGCGCTACCGACTAGGATACGCAGGACCTCTCTCTCTCTCTCTCTCTCTCCCTCTCTCTCTCTCTCTCTCTCTATATATATATATATATATATATTTATATAGGCGTCTCCAAACCCGTCTGGTCAGCGTGGGAGCAGTAGACCAACTCCTTCGTTCTGGAAGAGGCCTCGTCCACTAGTGGATTGAATATATATACAATAATAACTCTGGAATAGGAAGTCCGTTCCCTTATGCTATGCCTCGTTCACTTCCGTTTGCACATTTATCCGAATTAAATGAGTGTTTAAAATTTTAACCACAGATGTCACCCAAGTCTTGAAACAGCTGAAAACCATCCGAGCTTAAAGAGAGTGAGTATTGGGCTATGCGAAATAAATTTAATTTGATGCGAAGTGAATAAGGCATAAAGGAACATTAATGAAGGTAGATGTAGGTGTAGAATTCCAATACTTGTAGGTATTCGGCATGTATTAAATAACAACAGACGAAGATTGATAGCTATTCAAAGGATGATCACAATTATGTAGGTTATTCACAGATCATACGTTACCTGGGAAAACCACTGTTGCTATACAGTTTGAGTACCAGTATTTTTGTTCGCTGAGATTTTGTGGAGGACTGGGTGTGTTTATCACAGGTCGACATCACCGAGAAGACGTATTATCATTATCATTCATCACGACTGTTATCACTCTCACTGGACTGGCAAATGTGTTCACCCTTTTCATCCTTCTGACAGATAGCAACCTACTCATAATGTCTAATCATCAACCAGAGACTGGAAGACATCGTCTCCCACAACAGGTGACAGGACCACATCAAGATCCGCTATCATATTCAGCTACCATTAAAACCAAAGGACAAAGCAGACAAAAACGTTGCACTGACCAACATGCATCATCCACCAATAACTATCTTCACCACCAGCCAAGAAAAGTCATACTATCTCTGATTCTGACTCTGACCATAGCGTAGAACACAGTGTCTATGAAGATTCTCTTTCCGGTACTACAACTCATTCTTTCTTGCTAACAAAATTTGATCCAAAGTTTCAGAATCCTAAAGTGCTACTTCTTCAGTTTCTTAAATATGTGCCTAGAGACATTATCACCCAGATTATTCCAACACGCAATGGCATCATTGTAAAATCAACTGAACCAAACTTAGCCTAAAAAAATCAGAAACAAGCATAGTCTGGAAATGTTTGGTCCAACTGCACAATTCACGAAACTCGACACTCCACGTCAAACGCATCAACCACCTCCTCGACGACCACCAGTCCTTTCTGTCGTTATCCGAGGAGTAAATCCAGAATTAGCAGATGACGAAGTACAGCAAGAACTCACAACCGAAGGCCATATCATCTCCAAATGCATCAGGATCAAAACCAAAACCGGAACACCCAGCTACATGGTACGCATTCTAACCTCTCATTCACAGACTATCCAAGACTTACTGACAGCTGGTGCCTACATATACAGAAGATGATACCGTGTCGAACCCTCTCGTTCTCAACCTCCATTACCTACCAGATGCGAACACTGTCAAACCTATAACGACCATCCCACTGTCCTAATACTCCTAAATGTGGCTACTGCACTGGTCCACATACCACCAAAGACTGTTCTAACCTGCAACACCCACCCAAATGCAATACCTGTGGACAACAGCATCCAACCTATAGTTATCGATGCAGAAACCGTCCAGAACCTACCCCTGAGAATCACGGCCTAGTGCTACCTCTCCGTCCTCCTGAACCTAAAACATGCAACCCACCCGTACTTTCTCCTACACAACCCATTACCATCGATCATTTTCTATCTTTCATCACCATCACTCTGCAAAATCTGTATCCCTTCCAAAAATCCAACGTCCTAACCCAACTTCAGTTTGCCGCACGTACAGTATTGAACATCAAACTTCAACCCACCTACTCAGGTCCCTACATTTACGTTCACACCAACCCACTAGAGACCACAAGGTAACTCAATAAACCTCTATTAAAATATCACTTTCACTGCGCTTCATTTCACTTTTCAAATCCATAACTGCACTGTTTCCATCAGTGTACAGCTAGGGCTCATCAGCCACCCATCGCGCCCAGAGTCGCCCCTGGGCAAGAAGATTCACCCTCACCTGTCCGTCGTATTGTTTGTGGCGTGAAATTGCACTTCATGTCCATTTCTCATTTATCATCATGGATCCAAAATCCTGATATGATTATAAGCATAAGCTTATAATGACCATGATAAATATGATATAAATAAAATACAAGATAAATAAATTTTGTAACCTCCCTTAGCTCACCCCCAATCCAAAGCATCCACCTCTCCTATAAATCCCTTCCCTAAAGAGGGGGCGTAACCCTCTAGTGGGTGTTAGCCACACCGGTGGCTAACGACAGAGGACTTGGGTCTCTCGCGAACAAAAAAATGTAGGTTATTCTGGAAGTTATTGAATGTTCGAATATTCTCATGAACTATGATCACTAAATAATGTTATACCAGGATCTATGAATAACCACCTAAGTCGTGATTAAAAGCGTTACAAAAACCCTTCAAATAATTATAAGAGTTATTAATCTTAGTATTTTTAAATAAACTACTCATATGTTACCCTCTCATTTATATACATGGAAGCCCATTGGTGAAATCCATCCAACAATATTTTAACATTGCAATATTAAATTTATTCAATGGTCGTGAGGATATATCACTCAAAACATGGTACAATATCGATAACATAATGTGAAATCAAATCTTAAACTATTAAAACACTTACATTCAAATACATTGGCACGGTCGTTCATTTTAAACCAGTGTTTCCGTCATGATTTTCAGTTTTGTGTGTGTGTGTGTGTGTGGTGGGTGGTGTAAGTGAAGTATTTATACGTTTTTCTATCGATTTTGCAAGGCACAACATTTAAAGTTGGGGGATCTATACTCTGGGAGGTAAACACCCCCCACAGGGGGATCTGGCAGAATCACGGTTTTAAGCTTGCAACACGTGATCAATTCTACACATTTGTCTCAATTCCAAAGTCAAGCAAGAATTTTGGCATGCAATATCCCACTCTTTTTTCTGTCCAACATGGCAGCAGCGCGCAACCGAATGGAGGGTCAAGTGACCATCTCGTCCTCCGTTGCTCCGTTCACTTCAATGCTTCGTCGAAGGGGGAATTCGGATAATCATGGACGGTGCATCCGACGGAACAGGATACGTAACGGAGCATAAAGTGCCAATTCGGAAAGGGCGTATATTTACGTTACAGGAAACCGTATTCAACTTTCTATATCTATCCAAATTTTTTTGGAGAAGAAAAGTTAAGGCGAATAACTGACGTGCGCAGGAAATGAATCCGGTTCGAATCGCGGATTGAATAATTTCTTAATACACTAAAGCTACCAAGAACACATTAACAGGTTAAGTGCAGCGTGAGACCATGTATGTGTCACATACTATATTTTCATATGGTCACGTGTTACCATGTTGGCCTAACACTTCCTTTTCTCAGTTCTGGGCTTGTGATGAGACGTTGATCTGAATTATTACATTAAAACTTATAGTAGCGTGTACTAGTGTGCCTGCCAAAACAAAAAAAAAATGTTAGTCTGTAGAATCGTAGGTCCAACGTGGTCTTAGGCTCTAATCAAAGTTACAAAAATAAATTCTGCTTTCCATTAAACTTGTGTTGAAAGAAAACTAATTTATATCAGTATCTCTTTGTTTAAATTATATTTATAATATTTAGGAGCATTGTTTATAAAATGTTTTTATTTTTTTAGAATATCAAATGTTTTGTTATGTGGCACCAACGTTAAAAATCACATTTATGGATAAAATAACGTAACAATATATTATTATTGTAACAGGGCACAATAATAAAATGGCGATTTAGGTTCTAGAATAAGATAAATTTATTATAGTTCAAAATACAGCACGGTTTTGAACATTACCTAGCCTCCAAGGGATTTCCACCATGTCGTCTATGTGCTTAGTTAGTGCTAAGAGCAGAAACGTCTCCCTGTTCCTATCAACTTGATGCTACTCTCTTGGGCTTTCACCTCTCCTCGTCTTAGTTTACAATTTGACACTTCAGTTCAATTTTCTTTTTGATTTAGCAGCAAGGTTCCAATCGTATTAGTTTATTGGACAATCAATTAGTGTGGAAAAGAAATAGACAGTATAAGAAGCACCTTCGGGGTAAAGACAACAGTGACGCAAGAATTCTACTCACAAAAGAAGTGATATCCATTTTGCGAGTTACTTTCTTTGTGTCACTATGACGGACGTGTTTCCCTTGTAATAAAATTAGGAGATTTAGTATCCTTCCTCCATAGTGACAGAAAGAAAGTAACTCGCAAAATAGATAGCACTTCTTTTTGTTAGTAGAATTCTTGCGTCACTGTTGTCTTTACCCCGCAGGTGTTTTTTTATACTGATATCACTTATTTTGTAAGGCTGCCTATTAGAAAAAATGTGCATAGTCTTCATACAAAAGGCCGATTTTGGGTCGTATCTCAGAAACGGTAACTCTCATAAAAAATAAGCTTCGATTTATCCAAACTAGTTGGAGCCCGCAATTGACCCCCAAAACCCCCGGTATTTTGCACTAAACCAAAAAGACACACAGAACGACAAAGGACCTGTTCTATCATTTGTGAAATTTTTGTGATTGGGCTAAAAAAAAGTCATAACGTTTGAACCCCTACACCGATTGTGACGTGTGATAGACCATTTTAAAGGTATTGAAGCGTCGATTACGATTCCGCAAGCTTCGGCCGCCTATATGGTATGTGGTAATTGCTATCACTAGAAATTTGAAATATTTGTTTTCTGTTTTCTTAAATTAGCTAGATCCGAAATTAGCTGTACATATGTGAGTTCCGCTAACAGACTCGTTGCTTAGCGTCACTCGAAGGACTATCGTTCTTCGTGATGTGTACGTACAGTATCCACCCATTTGCTAACTTATTACCCATAAGCTCGATATCAACCTTAGATGGAAGTGTTTGGTTGTCTTCTTTTCCTCCTCCATAGTAAATTTTAAGCTTTATATGTAACATCCTTCTAAACAAAGCTTTACGCCAAATTTGTTACGCTTCTTCTATATATATATATATATATATATATTATTTGGATTTCAGGCGGCCAAGGAACGGCACTATGGTCTAGTTTAGGCAGTTATATCCTGCTGGTACAGTTGCTGTTTGAATTGTTTTCTACGTGGAATTCTATCATTGTTGTTTGTTGCATACATATTGTTACTAAAATGCAGTTTGACTATTGTTACGAACGTTTTCCGAACATTGTGTACCTCATTTGGTTCGCATACAATGTTCTTTTGGACAAATATTTACAAATAACGGGAATTACATAATCACATCCATATCTTAATACCAAAAAAACTTCTCAATTTCATCTGCTTTTTTGTCTTTGTATTGTGTTAATTGTGTTTCTTAGTAATTTATTTCGCTTTACACTGTTTGACATACCAATTGGTTTCACAAACTGTCAATTTTAACATACTGTCAGCTATAAGATATCTATAAATTCCGTACGAGTCATACCATGAAAATTCTGAAATCTATCTGCACTCATCCCTGTGTCACGCACTGTCCCTTTGGGAAAAGTTGAGACATCATCGGATAAAATTATCGTTGTGGTATGTTGGTCTTACGCAGCGAGTTAACCTCTCGGTTCTATCTGAAGTCATGTGAGAGCAAAGTGTCACCACAAAACAGTATCAGTACTTAGTACACAGTACGGATATTACAGAATAACAAAAAAATACCTGTTAAATCCATATTTTACTTGAGAGATGTGAAAGAAATCTAATGGAAAACAAAACAGGGCATTATTTGTTACCGAAAGAGGTAGTGGGGAAATTTAATGTGCAAGAAAGCTTACTGATTTTCGCTCCCTAGAAGAAAAGGGTAAGTGGGATTCCAGGAAAAACGCATGATGTGCCAGGGGAACAAAGCACTGACCGAGAAAGTCTGATGTTTTTAGAACGCATTAGTAACAATCTCTTAGCAATGCATGTATTGAAAATGATAGTGTAAAGGTTATGCAAAACGAGAATGAAAATTCTAATTCAGAGAGGTAAGATAGAATTTCAACGCTTCTTGTACATATTATTTGCACATTTTCTGACCAAATTATGGCAATTCAAAAGACGATGTGTACAATAAGTGTATGTTTAATATTTATTATTAAAGAAAAACGATATATGAAGAAAAGATATTGAGATTCATATAAAGAAAGGAAACTCATAAGATAAAGGAAGTGGTGACGAAAGCTCAACTTTCATCCTAACACCTGCCATCATTTCCAGGACACTAGTATTTTTTTTACACTTTTTCTTTGACTTATTTTGCGTAGGTTCATAACGATTATTGTTCTGGCTGGGGGAAGGTCTAATGACCTCAGCAGCGTTGAAAATGTAAACCAATGTTTCTTTGTCATTGTCTTCCCTTGAATGACGTCCTTAGAATGCGATAGAACAGTGAATTTCAAAAATTAATTAGTAAACCTGCTAGATTCTGATCGATCTGATCACATTTTGACCAAGAATTTATATAGAAGCACTTTCAATACAGTCAACAATAAAATTATACAATGGATAAGAATATAATAAACTTGTTGCGCAAATTATTTTTATTATGAAGTCACGGGCATACAAAACCCATGTTTGCTTCTGCAAAAGAATCCCTTTCTTAAACAGAAGTAGGACTACGGCCGGTTCAAGAGAACCTGATTAGACGTACTGTGACAACTTAAAGTATTCATATGTCGTATATTTTCAGTGAGAAGAGATTCATACGTTACAGTGTAGTTGAAACAATAACTTGTGATTTAATTGGTAGTTAGATTGTAATCATAAAACTAAATTTCCCTTTCCGTACAACTTTTCTTACAACATGCTGGCCTGCCGTAGTATTAACTAAATCTAGATATATATCTAGGTTATGTAGACATCTATCCTTAATATTTATAACTAAAAATTATTTTTAAATGACCTAGCCATTACGACGCGCTCTTCTTTTGGGATGTCTACATAATCAAATTAAACAATAGATTGAGAGTTAGTGCATTGTGCTACATACTAAAGATAGCAAATGTCCTTACCTTCGAACATGCTTATAGTCTTAAGAGCATTTTGCCTACATTGGTTAATAAATTTGACTGAAATTATTAATATATTTGTTCAAAGTACGTGCTCTTTACTATTTGATATTTAAAAGCTTATGAGTCTTTTTCCATTGCTGTTTCTGACTTCGTAAAGACTTGATTTGCTTATAGTAGATCTAAAACTTTCTTTCCTATGTATTTTTGTGTTGAAGTGGTTCAACACTATATTCCTGTTATATTTCGACAACCGGTTAAACAATGGCCTAACGTTAGGGCCTGCAAAGCAGGCGGGCTCTAGGCTTTAGGGAACAATCATTCACCCTCATGGAAATATCCTTTACGTCCTTCTTAACACCCTTGTCAATTGTTCCCTCCGCTTCATACAACCAATAGATATGTAATAAAATCCAACACTTTAGTACCATTCAGTAGTGTTCACTGATAACATCCAACAATCTTAGGGAATTTATGTCGGTCGAGTACTCATTTTTAAATTTAAAATTTACAAATAGCTCTCACAGAATTTTATGACTTAGACAGATTCATTGAACACAGCCTTCTCAGTGTGGAATGTGAAAGAGACCAATTTATGTCACCAGATAAATTGATGTCAGTGGAACTATCAATACTCTCAAATCTCGAAAAACCCGTCCACTGTTTCAGTTTCATTGGATTGATTCATTGCATTGTCATTAACGTCCTAAACGATCTGGTGAGCTAATGATAAAACCTAGTTTTTGGTAAAATGAATTTCGAACCCATCTGCCCAATGGACCCCGGCGTGAAATGAACTCGTGACTATGTTCATAGAAAGCGAGCGCGCTAATCTTTAGGCAACCCTGAGGTCAAATTTCATTAAAGTTCTATGTATATCTAGCGATTTCTTAATGACAGAAAACAACCAACCGTAAAAATAAATTTTCATGCTTATTGATATCAAATTTAATTGTTTATAACTTACGTTTGTGTAATTTTATGAAATATATAAAT
Organism: Lepisma saccharinum; assembly: GCA_022664845.1. Taxonomy (NCBI): domain Eukaryota; kingdom Metazoa; phylum Arthropoda; class Insecta; order Zygentoma; family Lepismatidae; genus Lepisma; species Lepisma saccharinum. The sequence goes on from JAGDQP010024982.1 coordinate 8,312, forward strand.
AATTAGATTCATGAATAAATTTTCAGTAATTCCCATAGCTCATCGACAGTTTAATACACAAAATTATACGTTTACCTACTACAATATACTTTAAGATTAGGTCAGAGAAGGACTATTTTATCTTCTTGCAAGTTGATACAATTACTTTGCAACGCAACTGCGCTCAAACAATCTTTCTATCTTATCTAAATAATATCTATGTCGTCATCATCAGTTCATCGGCCAGAGTATGGATACTTATCTAAACCGTGTTGCACAATCCAGTAAGTTTTCTATTGTGGAGATGTCTATCGTTCACAAACTCTTTAGTATCAGCCTCTGGAGAAGCATTGTTCTTTATCAGGAGTCCTGTTCCAAAATTGTCTGACTGAGTTTACACGTAGAAAAAATGTATTTGACTTAACAAATGCTATCTTGATGGACCCATCGGACTTCTTGTATCGCAAATAAACGCATTCCGTACTTCTTAGTTTTGTTTACCTCATATTATAGGCTTTGGATAAGCCCGTTTCGTATATGGTTCGTACGTTCCACGTTCCAATTCTAAAGTATTTCTTAATCCTATTCTCGGAACCTTTTAAAGCAGTCTCTGTCCGGAGAACCGAATGGAGAACTAGTTTACCTCTGGAATATTTTACTCCAAGACAATGCAATTCTTAGAACCGACGATTTATTACTGTTTCTTGACATAGTTTAATCTTGTAGATTTGAAATCTCTACGACATTGCAATAAGGTAAGCATCTAGGATGTCGTACTCTGTCTATCTGTGAGCCTTGCAGATATCATTCTTCTTCAGCCTCAGGGTGGAAATAGTGAAGCTGCTTCCCATTATCTTCATATTTTCTTTCGGACATATATTCCGTTATCCTTTGTAGATCTATCTATCTAACTGCCAGGCAGCAGTGGTGGTTTCGGTCCACTCCGGAATATTTCCTGTACCAGCAATATTTGGTCGGCATTCGCTTTCCACCCTGTGCGGAGGCGCAAATGGGTGTAAAAATATATTGGAAACTCCAATTATTTATGCGTACACACAAGCTGACTTCATGTAATTATTGTGACCATTTATCAACCCAAGAACTACATGACCGACACTTTTATTAGCTACTACAATGTTATGAAGGACAGTCAAAAAGTTCCTGAACAGTTTGAATAGTTCAGTATTATTTACATATCTGCAATTCAAACCTATTCACCTTCGAAGTATAATTCTTGCATGCACTCACATTAGCTTCAGTGGTACGCAGTGGAAGCCGTGGCGAAGCTCATCGTTTGGAATGTTAAAAGGAGGCGTGTCTCATATTTCTACTGTTATAGCAAAATGTATCCCTTTAAGCTTCAGTTTCAATTTGGTCAATAACCAGAATTTACAGGGAGAAAGGTGTGGAGATTACAGGTAGTTGAAGAACAATAGGAATGCTTTTGTTGTCGAGAAATCGCTACACAGCCAGGGCAATATGACTGGGTACGCTGTCCTTAAGTGATATTGAAGAGCCAATAGACACACTGCGTCATCGTGCGGTCTAAGGTAGCGACACAGTGGAACGAGTTCAAACTAGTAAAGGCATATATAGACAGTCTACCGTTCATACATGTTAAATACTACCGCTTGCCCTTTTCATTCCTCGTCAGTAGATGGCTTTCGCAATCCTTTTGACTGCCTGTTTTGTATTAATGATATAAACATAATGTTATCGCTTTTGAAAGGAACTCAAAGTTTATTAAGTGAAGCAAAGGCACATAAAATTCCATATGTGCTTCTTCAGGAATACGGAAAATAGTAGTTTTAAGTCATATATTGCAATGCTCCAATACGAAAGGAACAATGAATAATGTATTATCAGAAATTCCTTGTGTTTGTGTCGAATATTGAATCTATAACTGCTCCATTAGGACAGTCTAACAAACCATTTGTATAGTAACAGTAAATGCATAGCTGGTGAGTAGATAGAATAATTTATTTTGCACGCTTGCACGTGGCTTTGCAAATCAGATTCAAATTTGTACAAATGGATTGTGAGTAATGTTACTGATACAAGAAGGCAGTTGGAAAGCATCTTTATGCTTGTGGTGCGCCATGCAGTTCCCAAGGTATTTAAAATAGAGATTTTCTCTTTGTTTTCTTATGCGGCATCACTTAAAGTTTGCCCCATTATGGAATAAGAGATATGTTCCATATCGTCAACTCGGGACGTGCGTAAACCACAGTGCTGTTACTGACCATATAATTTATTTTATCTTCAACAACGACAATAATTTTTAAAGTGACAACTGTTAGTATCCCTAATACCACACACGTTGATTAAACGTTGATACACACTTGAAACGATGGACTTTAAACGGTTTTATGAACGTTTTATCAACGTTTCTGCTACTGAGTATAAAACTGGAATCAAGTTTTTATTTTTTTAGATTTTATTGTAGAGCTTCAACTGAAAAACACTAATTTACGGATACAAATTTGTTCAATATATACTAATTTTCGTAACGCATTCGAGCAGAATACAAGGCAGCAAATTTCCACTTTTGTTCTTGATAGTTATTCTGAACGAAAAATTATGTTGTGCCGCAACGTCTGTAATATAGAAAACCAACAAAGGAACACCTTTGCAATGTTTAGTTTTCCACAATGTTTTTAATTACAAAATATATTTTTTTGTAAATAACTCAGTTGCTGTATTTATGTTCCCGATAATTTCCCCAAAGTTTTTGTCTAAGATTTGTTTCTTTGAAACTAATTTGCTGAAACCATTGAAGTGAGAAGAAATGATGGACCTTATTTGTTCATTCTTATTTGTTCCAAGTCATCATTGGTTAAAATCAACCTAGAACTCTGCACAGGGAATATAAGTACTGTTTCATGGTATTGTTTTCTTTGTGATAAAGCAATTTCAAGAAATTGGTAGCGTATTTTAAATTTCTTAGTATTTCAAACTAAAGTAGCATATTTCTAAATTCCATAATTTTCATAAGCAAATTATAGCCTAATATTAAATAGCAGCTTTGTTTTAAAAATGAAATATTTCACGTTAACCTACTATTGGCTTGGTGTTGCTACATAATGAAATTTTTAGACTTCAGCTATTCCCCAATTCCTTATGAATCTGAGCAAACATTACACTTTTTAAAACTTAATTTTATGTAGTATGTGATTAGTTAACAACAGCAGGTAAACAATTGGAGACGTGAAACAGAGATATCAAATTTTAACACAGTAAAAACATATCTCTTATACATGTTAAGTGTGTGTCTTTAGCACCCTCAAGTTCTATCTCACTTTAATTATTCTGTGTCACATCGTGTGATTCGTCGATACTGGGACTTCAACTGATGTCTTTTGTGCAGTTACTTCAGTTTTCCTTATACTTATATACGTGTATTGTGTTTTTACTTGTAGGGGATGATGATTTGTTAGTCCTGTTTGAACCCATTTTTGTCATCATCACGTAAGGAATTAAATTCACGAGTTCACCGTGTTGTTCTATCAAATTGGCATGTGTGGAGTGAAATCTTATATTACGCTTTGAAGGTTCTATACTACATGCGATGATTACCTTAGGCCCTGAATCACTTGTCACAGGAAACACCAGTGATATGTCTTGATCTGAAATTCAAACTAGTACAACTTATACAAATACCTCATCTTCTTGTTATCATCTCCATAAATTTATTTACGAATATAGTCATTGTAACGGTTGCCTAAATGTCGTAGTACCATGAACCCTTTCATCTACTAGTATCTGATTCGTATAACTTTTTTCTGGTTTTCGATAGAGCATTAAAGAACATTGTGGTGACTGATAAACATTGTCGTGGGTATTAACTAATTATGTTAATACACTTAATTGTATGCAAGATTTTAGCATGTGCTTACTCATGACATATTTTTAAGTTATCATGTTTCACTAGGTATATTTGTTGAATCCACAAGAAATTCACATCCTATTGCACTAGGACCTCCACAGCCCAAATCGTCCAGTATGCAATCATACATTTCCAAATTTTCTCTCTAATATCAAGGTAGAATAAAAGTCTGAATCTTCACCAAAAGTATTCAGATATTTCGTTTTTTTAGGACTTCCACTCCGACGGAGATCTCTAATCTATTTGACTCCTATAAGTATAATGTTCATTCTTGTTTCAGGAGAAGTCCGAACGTTTTGATCAAAACTATGAACAAAAAGAAAAAAAATGATATTCTATAGGTAAATAAAGAACGGTTTTGTCATTAATATTAGATCAACATGTACTCAAATATGAAACACGTTGAAAGTTGAAATACATGAAGCACGGGCATACGAAACCCACGCTTCTGTAAAAAAAATAGGAAAATATGACCCAGAAGCTAACATCAACATGAATTTAATGAAAATATACTTTTAATAGATCATATCATTTACTTCTTTATTAGTTGTGCGACATGAAGTATTGGTGGAAACATAGAAAGACATATTCAATCATGTTACATTATTTATCTACTTTATATTAATATTTTTATCTTTGTAATTTCCTCCCTGTCCTTGATCTTAAGTATGGTTTCCTTCTGGTCGTTGTGCCTGTTATCTAGTAGTTAATACTTGTAACTACGAATCATTGAATATGATATTTTGACGAATATGGTGCACAAAATCTCATTGTCAAAGCAATAGGCACGAGAAGTAGTTATCAAAATAAGGGAAAAAATGTGTCTTTGTAATAATGGGTTGAATGCCGTTTAGTTTCGGAGCTACAGTCTGCCGAAGGCGTGGGAACATATATTTTAGAAGTTGATAACTCCATTATCATTAACAGTAGACCTGCGGGTACAAGGTACCCCTCAAAGAATTCCAACCTGCCGTATCCAAACATGTTTATTTCGAAATTCCACGATGGCTGCGCAAAGGATTCCCCAAAGGAACTTGGGGATGCCCAAAAATTCTCTGAACTAAAGATAGACCGAGATATGCATGAAACTGAGGACTTTCCAGCAGGTAACAATAATTCATTTTTCAATTTGATATGTCAAACAGACTCCGTTTGCTAGCTGCTTTTTATAAAAAAAAACATGGTTTCATAACCAACAGGAGTCGGAGCTTCTCCCCGAACTACGATACATTCAACGCACAATTGATTAATCTGTTATCAAAGAGAAGCAATGTCATTGCTAATCTGGATGGCTATGATTAATCATGTAAACAGTGCAGTATAGGGTAATAGACCACCGTAGTGGTCAGGTGGCCACAGATGTCAGGTCATAAGGCAGAGCTAGAGTTCCACGTTTGAGTCCCGGCTGAGAATCACTTTTGTGAAAATCAACTATATAAATTATAGGTACCGTATTTCCTGGAATACAGCTTGGTCCTTCGGTAGAAATGAATTGTAGTATTACTCTCTGGCTTGACAATGCCTATTTCTGATTATTTGCGATCATTACATCAATAGTTAAGGTGTGCACTTAACATATGTATTTATTTCTGTGAAATTTTCAGGTGATCATTTTGTTTGATTTTGTTGCCTGTACACAGCCACAGTCTTAAAAGCCGTTTCTAATTCAGGAGCCATCAACGACTGGGCAAGGAAGGCTTTTCCTTTACCACTAACGGAACAGACTACAACAGATTTGCGATTTGTCAACAAGAAAAGGACGATAGTTATCAATGCAGAGCAAAATAGCGATGGAAACATTTTAGAGCAGGACACAACTCAATGGCTGACACTTTATTGCAATTTCGTAAAGTAGGAGCGCTTCCTTCATAAGTTAACTTCGATCAATTGATGATGGCTGAGGTATTGATGGTGACAATTGTAACATGTCACTGACAAACTAACTAAGGCGCGCATAAATTTGAAGAAAAAAAACTGAGATCGACAAGACACCTATCCTGTTACATGGGTCCAGAATCTAACGATTGTGGCTTTTTGGTCCATTTTGGTACTCAAATAATATACATAGGCTCCACTTGAATTAATTTTATTACCCAACTTCGGTTTCAGAACTAACAAACGCAAAACAAGTCCATATACCTGCTACAATATCAGAATTATAACCTTCTCAAATTAGCTTCAAAACAGTTTCCAATAAAATTAATATGCTTCTTGTAATATCAATAAGCAGTTAGGCTTATCTAATATTAAACCACACTTAAAAGGCATAACTTTATACAACACAACATGTATTCAATAATAGTTTCGTTCCGTTGTTCACAAAGTAACAATTTCACTGATTTAAGATTTCTATTTAAGAAATCAAAGCCAGCCTTCAGTCCGAAATACTCGTATCATAACAAACTATGGTAATATAATTACTAAAACTTTGCAACCTCTGAATTACGAAAAAGCGGAATTATAATTTTTAAGGTGGTTAAGAAATTCACACATTTTATCAAATTGAGCGCTAGATTCAACATTTTATTTTGAGGCTTTACCGCTCTTAAAACTATCAAATTAGTATTTATTTAAGTGAAATCCAACCCCTCAGGTCTATCCCTCAGTGTTTTTATAACCTTTTAAAACTTTTACTCAGCGCAACCGACGTTTCGTAACTAACTCAGATCACCATCAGGACATTTTGCCAAAACAAGCTATTTCAAAAGCAAAAATAGTCATATCTTTACAATATTTTTTAAAATCGAAACTTATCAGAATTTCCCCGCAGATTTTTCTCTAATTTATTTTACATATATTTAGACTACAGTTCAATTTATAACTTAATGGTTCACGTCCTAGCCTTTGATGCTTTTAAAATTATAATTAAAACTCAAGACTAATGGAATTCTACCTGGTCAAGAATTATTCAAATCTAACCTGACTTATTTCAAACTCCAAAACTAACCTAACAGTTCCCCTATTAACTTATACAAAAAACTGTAAGAATTATTTAGAAAACTTCCCCCAAAGCACACTAACCATCCAGAATGTAAATTACCAAGAATACAAAGCTAAATCAATCCTTAGTAGCGCACATCTGAGGGTCACCAATAAACGAAACAATCTTCAATCCATGTGCAACAAAATTAATTAATAATACAAAACTAACACAACCAAATATTCAATACAATCAAACCATTTTCAACTCTCACTGCCCTACAACATTCTCGAACACTTTCATTCTCACTTCATGCACTCGACGCATGGTCAATACCATATCCTAACTGAACCCTGCGTTATACTTAATCATATTTCTCTCCGCACAATAAATTATGAGACTCTGTCCAAGTAACAATGACGCTACTAATTTCAGTTCAAGAATTAACTTGCAACAATTAAAATATATTTTAGTCGTAAATCTTATATCACTTCATTTATATTATTCAAACGAAAAATGATTACTTATCCAATTTTTTACTCAACTCAGTATTAATCAAAGTAGATGATATTTTTTTTTAATTTACAAGTCGAAAATATACTTATCCCCGAGTACTTTTCACAAATTCACAAAAAATACCTAATTTATTTTTATGACTTGCCTTTTACTTCCTTGCGTGCTTCTAATTCCTTCAAGGAAGATCCTTAATTTTATTTAATGATACTTTTAACGAATTAATTAATTTATTCTATCAACTCCAAGACTATTTATTTACGAATTTACTACTCACTGGTCGAAATCACTCGAAGTGCTTCTTCTCGTATGAATCAAAATTTCAATGATCTCAAACCTGAATCCAATTTACCATTTCACCAAAATAATATATTGAACTGAAGACTTCTTCGTTTTCTTTCTAATACTTAATTTAAAGACAACAGTTACGCAAATCAATCATTAGACTCATTCTAATATATCATTGATGCCACTAGGCCATTGTAGTTTCGAACGAAACATCTTTCTTGAATCGCTACACAACCACTATCATGGCCAATATAATGTTTACATGACTTTGCTATAAACGATTTTTCCCTAAACGTAGACGGTAGGCCACCCAGCTGACATAGAGTGGGCGGTGTGTGATTCAGAGAGTGTGTGAGTAAGCTTGGAAGGGTTGGAATTTTCTTTCCTTTGACAGAAAACATTTTCACATGTCCTGGGCTCTGGAAAGATATTCATGATTTCTTGTAGTATGTAGCAAATAATAATAATAAAGAAAAACTTAAGCAAGTCGCAAGTAACACCAAATTAGGAAACCTAACACCATTTTTATTTTAGGTGGGCTACTAGTTGAAATGTACTGAAAAGTTTAATTCAAATTGCTCAATAGAAAAGATCCTTTCCGAACATGGAGAAACAAAAGTGAACTTTAAAACCTACGGTTTCTTTCTTATTTATTTCTTAATGAATTCCATAACGAACACCAATGTTATGCATGAAAGACAAGAGAAAATGTCTGTTTCTATCAGTTCTTAAAAATAGGGCACGATGCACGATATTTACGCTTTATAATTTCTGATATTTTATTATTTACGTTATTTTGTGTGTGCGTGCCTATGATATTGTGTGTGCGTGCATGTGATAAACATCGAAACCAGTATGCTTTCTTCCTGCGTACCTTATTTCGTAAAACGTTGGTTTCGTATTCGGGAGGTTCTCGGTCGGTACCAGCGGCTGACACTCCTCACTTAGATTTCTCCAGTGTTTTAATTAGCCACGCCAGGCATATACCGGGATGGTACACTTCGCATCAAAACATTGCGACAGCGAACGCTGTGCAGCTAGGCAACCAAAATGGCACTTTCTTATCTCATAATCTTGTCTGGTAAACAGACCCCCTCTTTCTGCTTCCTTCGTCTCTCCCATACTAAAATCAGCAAACATCATGAGCGCGTTTCTTTTTCAAAATAGATCTGTATTAGTATCGATAAAATGAAAGAATAAAAGCAAGACGAATCAATATACATAAGTTGATAAAGGGATAAATTTATACACACACAATGAAAATTGAGCCAAAGTTGCCTAAAGGCTTTAAAATAAATGCAATTTTAACATACAATGAAACCTTTCAACCGATGGATGTCAGTTAGACAGATACAGAGAGCGAGAGAAGGGGAAAGAGAAAAAGTACAGATAAAATATTTAAACGTAGTAAAAATATTAAGTTCAGTTCCCACAGTATAAGGTTTATTCCCACTAATCAAATATGACAGCAAGATAGAAGTGACTTTTGGATTTTATATTTTTTCAGTGTTATTCGAATATATAAAGGGTGCTTCAAAAAATCATTAAGTCACTTTCAAAATTGACGACAAACTTGGTGGTGAGATTAAATACTCATGAATTCCAGTGAAACTCCAGATTTTTTAGACACATCTAGGATCATGTGAAAAGTGTAACACACATTCTTTGTTTGCTCGGGGTTAGTTTGCAAATTCGGTGAGGCTTATTAAACATAATGCTTCGGAATACATTTCAATCAGAGATTCTGCCAGGATATCCAGTTTGGGGGGAAGCGTAAAGTCAAATTTGGAAGGGTGGACGTAGAGTTTTGCACAGTTTCTATGAACTTTCGTCTGCAGTATGTTAAAGTTGGGGGTAGTCTCGAGGATTTGGGCTAACCCCTACAGGGGCCGGGGTCTGGCGGAATCACTGTTTCTAACAAACCCAGTAGACGCACAAAAAGAGTGTGTGTTTGTGTGTGTAGAATAAGAGAAAAATAAAGATAAATAGATAGAGAAGAAGAAGAGAAAGACTCAGCGAAGACACGATAACAATACATCAAGAAAACGATGGAAGAGAGAAAGAACAATGAAAAAAATGAAAACTACATTATCATTATGCTAAACAGTACACACACTGTTTACTCGGATTCTGACCAGTAATGCTTCGTAAGTTCTCCACAACGCGTAGATAAATCTCTGTTTGAATACTTCAGTGTATGCAAAGAGAAACTGGCTGGTGGGGAATCGAACCCAGGTTTTAAAATTTAAAGTCCAGCACGCTAGAAATAAACCACAGGTGGTTCTACCCAAAACGTGCTTAACAAATATGATAGTGCTTCTTTCTAAGAATAATAAAAAGAAAGGGGGATACTTCTGATAAATGACGTGTTCTTAACTTTCCTGATAACCCTCTGAGACTTGATTTGGACTTTTCCAACCAACATTCGTAAATCCTCTTCCTCTTCCTCTGACCCAGGTGCTTCACTCCACAATCGGAAATATTCTCCGTTTTGTATGAGAAGTGATGATCAGATTATTGACGATTGCTTTGTAAAAATAATCTTTAGCTGGAACAGGGCTTGAACCCATGCTAGTTTGCTTTCATACTGAAATATGCAACGCGTTTCCCCTACTCCATTTTGCCAACGAATTCAACACCTATGAATAACCAAGTTCAAATGCGAGGAAAATGTAAAATTGAGTATGTTGTTGTTGTTCTAAAATTGAGTATATGTATTACATTTTGTCTGTGTATACTGTGTGGTAAGTAAACACATGTGTATGTATGACCTTTCTTTGTCATGTCGAATATGTATATATTATGGCAGTTTTAAGAAACAAATCCAGTTTAGAGTAAGTATTGCCACATTAAGATACGATCATTTATTTTCGTTTATTTTAACGTAAACCAGCCTGAACGAATCTAACATCAAAAAAAGAAAATTGTCATTAGCGAATCTAGAAGTACAAACTTCAATTAAATGCTCTAATACAGTTCGTGCAATATGACAAGTTGAACGTAATACAAATTTTAACTTTTAACAGTTTGTATTGTAAGCATAATAGAGAGCAATCTGAGCCTATTTTGATTTAACAAGTTTCAAAATATTCTGTTCAATTTTTGTGATACATTTTCAGTCATAAATTAGGCACCCATCCTTCCCATGCCTCTCGCTCTGCGGTGCACTCAGCTTCAGATCAAACTCAGTACCAGAATGTTGTTGGTTCTCCTGGGCACCTTGAGAAGGTAAAAGCGGTCGAGCGTGGGACTGATCACTCCACCTCACTTCGTACAGTAGGTCGAGATCTGGAGTGCTACCTCCACATCCCCCCATGTGATGTTCACAGTGCGTTTGTATCGCACAGGGGATAGTTTTACCTTTATTAATTCGTTTAACTGAGAAACAGACCGGTAAAAGCTAAAGTATTCCAGATATTTCCATGACATTTGCTACAATTGCTCACAAAACCCCCTTTTTACACTGTGAAAACAATTTTACAAAATATATGTATCTATATATATGTATATATATGTGTGTGTGTGTGTTGAAGTCTTCGCGAGGCTATTTAATACAACGTTAAATAAATTATCTTATTACAAACAAGAAAATTGCTTCTGAGGTTCGCCGGGTAGAAGGCACCTTACGAGGGGTCGCGGAATGAAAATGGTTGAGAAACACTGCACTGGATCGATCCCTGCTCTTGCCATGTACGCTTCGTTGTGAACAAACACCTTGTGCGCATGGGCGGCTTTAGTAGAGATACCCTGGGGCAATACAAATGCCCTCTTGCTCGTTCACGAACACACTCTCCGAATTACACATCACACCCTCTACGTCAGTTGGGTGGCCTATCTTCTAATCATAGAGAAAAATTGTGTATAATAAAGTTATGTAAACATTATATTGGCCATGATAGTACAAGCTATGGCTCAGCCGAGCGTGATTTGGTGATGTTATAGGGTGCTGTAACTACGACAAAATGAACTCATTGGTTGAAATCACTATCCACATGTAAAGTCACGGTTACGTTTGGCTTCTCGACAAATAGATAAATTGTCCGATCACCTCACTGGTACTTCACCTCTAAACTCAGATTATCGTTAAATGCATCAAGGAGAACATGTCTCGGACTGCTTCGGCAACCGCGCAGAAAACTTCTGAGAGCTGTCCTGTCCAGGAGTGTCTCGAGATTTAAATGTAGTCTAGAACAAGTGCAGACTGCTTGGATGTATAGGTTGAGAAGGAAACATTTCCGAATGTATGGAACAGCTTACACAGATGACATCAAATCGACGTTAGGTGTCCACCGACTTGTAGAATGTCTGTCTTATGGCATTTATAATGCAATTCACTCGATGGGAGGACTCATTAACTGTTAGATAAGATTTTGTATGGGATACTTTTTTTTTCTTTTTTTGGTCGCGTAGTTCGACCCATTGAAAAAAACTGCAAGAAAAATTTACAACATTTCTCTTCAGAAGACGATGATAATTTTTCTATATTTCTTGAGCACAAAACGAGGCTATTTTGGAGAGAAAATCTATAGGAAATATGCAGAATAGGTGTGTTCCATTTCAAATTAAATGTTCTAGTAGAAAGCGAGAGTTAGAATCAGAAGAAGGAAAGAATAGAATAGAATTTCAAAAGAAGGTTCACGAAGAACAAAATTTATTCCTGTGGGTCGATCAGCAAAAAAGTTAACAATACGTTTCATTAAGTAAGGTCTTATTTTCAAACCGGCACGTTCTCATTCCCAAGTAAATGTGAAAATTGTTTCTCGGTCTATAGACAAGATTTCTTTTTGCTCAATTTAAGAAAATCAGTTTTCTTTTACTTCATATTCTTTGGCTATCAATTAAATCCCAGAGTAGCTACACTCTGAAATGGGTCCTTAAATAAAATCTTCTTCTATTTAATTTAATTCTTAGCGCAGTTTGTAGAAGTTTGCATTACCAATCGAAAGTTCTGGGAACGATCCCAGCACCGACACATACTCACTGAGTTTTTATAGTTTCTCTGTCATACAGATAAATGCCGGTTTCATACTTATAAACTAATCCTTGCCCGTCTTACTTCTAACATCCTCTACTCTACCATACCCTATATCGGGCCAAGACCGAGATACATCAGGACTATCAATTCAATTCAATAGAAATTTGTTGAGGTACGCAAAGATATTGAGTGATTATATACGTAAAGCACTGATGGGGCCACGGTGGCTCATCGGTTACAGCGCTCACCTCATGACGCTTGGGGCGCCAGTTCAAACCCTGCTCGTGTCATGTGTGTTTTGTAGTGAACAAACACCGTGTGCGTGGGTTCCTCGAGATTCTCCCGTTTGCTCCCACTTTTTTCAATCCTGCTAATCGTCATCCATCCGGCCTGAGCCAAAGTTGCCTAAGGATTTTAAAATTAAATTCCAAAAATCAGTTTACATAAAGCACGGGCATACAAACCCACGCGTGCTTCTTCAGTAAAAATAACGAAACCGTTGCAGGCACAAAATTACGTTCAGCGAAATTGAAATGTTAAGAAGCTGTATTAAAAAATATATCTCTATTAATTGTGGGAAGAGAAGTATTAGCTAGAATGTGGAACCGTGCTTAATAGTAACTAAATCTGTAGTATACATATTGGCTGACCGACGTATTAGTATATTTTCTGGAAACAAATAATTTTTAAACTTCCTCCAACTCGTCAATATTTAGTAGCCTTTAATTACGTTGTTCTATGTATCATCTAGTGGCTAATATTTGTAACTTTAAATCATTTACAAAATATTTAGTAGGTGACATCACTTCACGGATAGAAGTTAAAGAGTAATGAAACCTAGTGATTATTTTTTTGTTATATTAATGACACCATTATTGCTAAAGGTTCAATTTAATTATCAAAAACATGACAAATCTACTTAAAATACGACCCATGGGTAGTGTACAAGTATTTCGCTCATGCAAGAGTCTTCGTAAAATGAACACTCAAATGTTATCTTCTGTAAGTTTTTAATATTTGATTTGATTGATGTCGTTTTGGATTTTATGGCTCAGGCCTTAATTAGGTAGGGGAAGACATCTGCTAGAACGTAAGTTGATGGTACCATACGCGCATTTATCTAGTGAGACTGAGGACAAACCCTGGAAAATTCTCATTCGGGATGGTCGGCCGCTAGTATCGAACTCAGGAGCAACCCGAAAGCAAAGTCAACATTCTTTCAATTGAGCTGCGACTGCTCGATGTTTTCTGTAACAATTAAAGCAAATTCTTTCATTAACTAAAAGTGATTGATTGTCTTTGTAGACTGGCATTCAAACACCCACCAAATTTATCCAACAGCGTCCCTCCGCCGTTGCTTTTTTGCAGAAGTGCAAGTGAAAGATTCTATCCGGAGGCAGGCAGACAAAAAAAGATCAGAGAGCACAATTATACTATACATAAAATATTATATTGATGTAATCATGTTCGTCGAGACGTCAAGGTGGGGACATACCTATTGCTGCCTTGCTTGAAGAGATAAGACCGTACGTTAATTTATTAAATGCTAGTTGTAACACACGAAACATACATGAAGAGAAGTCGGAAAGGAAAGGCTAGAACGGAGGAAAGTTGGCGAAAGCAGAAGGCTGAAAACTCCAGAACAGATAAAGCGGGCGCTCGACGAGATCTTCATGCAGAAAAAAACAAATCCTTATACTCTATACATGTATCAGTACGGTCAGAACACACGTGCAACGAAACATTCATTTACTTCTAAAGGGAAAACAAATCTTTATAAAACCCAGCATCATTAAAATTCTCCACCTTCAGAACCTACGGCTTATCGAAACTATGCACAAAGAGGATAGGAGAGAAGATAAGATAAACATTCGCTGAAAAGTTAACCGCGAAAACGAAAGAAAAATTTAAAAATCACAAAAACCGCTATAATTTTGAGCTGCCGTAAATGAGTTACAGTTGAAAGTACCTCCATCAAGTTATCAAGCAGTACGGCTAACATTAACTAATTTCTACCTCATTTTTCAACCATTCACTTCACCTATACAGAACTCACAATCCATAAAACGTGAAAGAAAGGAATGCAATTACGTACTAAATTCATCAGGCGGAACTCGATCCCGTCCCTGAACAGTAGTCAGAACTATGTACATCGGCACTGCAGAATAAGTACCGAGGTAGAGTGCTAGTACACCCTTCTAAACCAAAACCTCAACTTCATACCTGTATCCCACAACTAACCTTGTTCAGTCTAAGTCTAATTCACACATTCATCAACTGTTAACCCGAGAACCTTATGTTCGGATCCTTGAACATTAGCCCCTCAAACAGTATAAAGCCATATTGGCCCTGCGTGGTTTCACACCTGACGTAAGAATGTAAATAAAATATAGCTGTTAATTATTCTGATAATTACGCAATGCGCTCCTATTAAACTTCAAACTAAAATTTGGATACCGATACCATACCAATATGGGCCACATGCACAGTCGTTCCGCAGGCTACCCACCGAAAGCCTGAGGGACTATTGACCATTTTGTGTTGCACAGTCATCCCGTAGAACTGAAAGAGACCCGCGATCTCCACGCGGCATCAGGCATTAGTCGCGGGAAGATTGAACCACCCGTGGCTGTCCCGTGGGTGATGTGTGTATCTACAGATCGTGATTGTATTTCTGTATTTATCGAAATATATTGCATTTTAGCCATGAGTGCTGCTTTAACAATAGACAAGAAAGTGGTACAAGTAATTTACAAAACATTACGTTTACGATCAGACCATTTATGATAATTATTTTATAATTATAAAAATCTGCAGTGTTGACGTGCTGTCGTAATAACATTATACTCTGCTCACTAGATGACAAGGAGAAGGATAGATTCAATTGAACTAAGCCTGTAGCTTAAAGGGCTTTTCCTAAAAGTAAGCCTAGTTTATCGAACGGATCTATAATTTTTTACAAAAGAAAATGAGTTTTTGGTGCATGTCTTATAACATTGGTTCGCAGCTTGATAACGTATATAGCAGATCGTGCAGAGTAGTGTATTGGCTTAGCTTCCATGAGCCTTTGAGTGCCGCACATATCGCAAATCGCAAGTAGCTGAATCGATACTTTTCTTTATTTAAAAAAATGATAATAATAATATTCTGTTTCTGCACAAGAACAAATTATACGTTGTGTTCATGCTACAGAACATGAGAACAGATTAAAATGTCCGCTTGAAATTAAAAATACATTACGCTTGCTTTTCGCAATGGCGAGCGTAGGTTGCTAAAGACATCAGAATTAGAGCTGATTTTTATTCAAGCTTGCCTTGCTTACTTTGCGTGCGATTTGGGTTTGTTCAGCCAATTGAAACACGCGATTTATTGTGAGTTCTACGTATTACGTAATAAAACACGTGCTTGAATTGAGTACTCACCCAAATCACATGCAAAGCAAGCATCGCAAGCTTGCATGTAAACCATTCCTTAGCAATGATTCTGCCAGACTCTCCAATAGGTGGTGTAACCCCTCCAAATCGTGGAGCACCCCCAATTTTAATATCTTTGTTGTTAATGCCTAAGTCAATAGAAACACTGCAAAATTATTTATATCCCCTAACTTTGGCTTTACATTACACACATTGAAAATCCTCCCCTAGTTTTAGCAATTACAAACATGTCAAACTAAAGTCAACGCCCGACTTTTTCAAATTTAATAGTTTAGTCTCCAGAACTTTCTATCCTGGTACCGTCATTAATGTCGGACAAACAAAGCCCTGTTAGCAAAATGCCAGGTTAGGATATTAGGTAATGTTCCATTCTAATAACTTTACGACCTTTTTACTCTTAATTTTTCCATGTAATTTCATATGTATTCTCTTCTAGTTTAATTCAGTTTGCTATGATGGGCCTAGGTCCGGTTAGGTATAATCAGATATGAAAATGTAAAAGGACCATGAACTGATTGTGATGGAGCAATTTCCGATATTATTATTATTATTTACTCCTCCTACCAGCATGGTTAATACAATTGCAAAACTCTTTCTACAATATAAAATGCTCTATGTACTCTCTGATTTCTTCCAACATACACTTTCGTGATTAACTTTTTGATGCTTTCAAATAATTTCCCATGATTACATATTTCTTTCTCTCTCTCTTTTGTTACAAATTTGGATACCGATGCCTAATTAAAGAACAATGTTTCTTTCCTTCTGATAACATGAAAGAAAAGCTTATTGTTACTTCTTCATTAGAGTTATATTCTTCAGGTATTTTCCACCACACATCACATAATTATTTTTATTAGATACTGCATTGGTAACTTTACATTCCCTTTGTCCTTATATTTTTCCTGTATTTAGACAAATGTGACCCTCTTCTTACGTATACGAAATCACTTTGGGCTTGCAAGTTTGCAACGTTTCCTCTTCTCGCTAGAAACAATCAAATAAATGACAAAACGATCGACCGCAACGTGATTGTCTACTTTTTCCACTGTTTTTCTAGCCTCGCTGATGGGTTTATTTTACTAAGGAAGCCCACGGCTCAGCTGTCACCGCGGGATTCCGTCGCAAAGCACAGTGCAACAACAACACAAAGTGATTCCTTCGGCAGAGCGCGGGGACGGGGCACCCACGGGGCAGCTGCGGATTTTCACCCTATATTATATGTACGATCATTTGCGGAGTTTCGCCGAAGCCGGTTAAGGATGTGAAGAATACAGTAGCACTACTAAATTAAATTTAGTTATCAGAGTGTACTAACTACTGCCTAAATGAAACCTTTACAACTTAATTACTTGGTAAATTTATCCTGTTTCAAGGAGAAGACCATATTTGTTCATAAGAAGATTTATGCATCTTTAATATACCAATTTAACTTAAAAATAGTTTTTTCTGCAAAATTTAAGTATACAATTTTCTAGTGAATTTCGTGTCTTCTATTACCATCCAATTACTTCTGACAAAATGAACGTAGCTTTACAAAAATGTTCAATGTCGAAACGGAGCCAAATAATTATTACACAGCTTTACAGAAATTCCTGTTAGATAGATAGATAGCCAAAATGAGTTTATGTGTAACAAGAAATGCGTATAGCCAAAATGTAACATAAAATGCGTGTTCTCTTACTTATTATTTGAGGTAAATATTCAACAAATTCAGTTTAATTTAGGGAATTTTAAATCTATTTGTGAAATATTTAGTTTTAAAAGAAACCATTATTTGTACAAATCAGCACACTGAACGTAAATTTAGTATTTCAGAAATGCCAAGTAGTTAATATAATATATTATTTTCAAAAGTGACTGGACACAACCTAACCGTAATTCATTTAAATATACATAGTACAAGGTAGGCAATTCAACACAGATATTATAACTTGTACTAGATTCATGACTTGCTTATCAACATGCACGGCAGTGCATGAGCCAAGTTCTTCACGTCAGAAAACGTTAGCACTGCCAGAAGCATGTTATACAGGAACAAGAGTTTATGGCAAAATCGACGATTTGGGGGCCCCGTAAGAAAAAAGATGTTAAAGATAGGAATATGAGCTTTTGCCGTTAAGGAGATATGGTAAATATGTGCAGATGTACAAAATTTCATATTCGTATCTCAAACTATGTTCTAGTTGTGGATCCCTGAAATTGCACATTTTAGGCTAACTGACTCACTCACTCACTCACTCACTCACTGACTGACTCACTCATCATATTGTTTAGGGTGTTTGGAGTAAGCTAGAAACATGAAATTTGGTATGAAGGTAGAGGATGATAAGTAGATAAAGGAAAAATTCCGACATTTTGAAAAGGTCGCCATCTTGGATTCAAAATGGCCGCCAAACCTAAAATTTCAAAGAATACACAGCCTAAACGGCTAAAGATAGAACAGTGAAATTTGGTATGAAATTACATCATTGGTAGCAAATTAATAAAACTTTTTAAAAATTTGAAAAAGTCGCCAACTTGAATTCAAAATGGCCGCCAACCCTAAATTTTTAAAAAATACACAGCCTAAACGGCTGCCGCTAGAATAATGAAATTTAGTTTGGCAGTACAACATTATTTGTAGATTATGAAAATATTATGAAAATATCTCTAAAGACGCCATCTTGGATCCAAAATGGCGGGCGTCATAAATCCATTTTCCAACTGCTTGGGCCAGAGATACGAAATTTGGCATAATGATGTATTATCAAGAGTAGTTTAGGAAAACATAACAACGTTTTAAAAAAATCACCATCTTTGATTCAAAATGGCAGCTGAAATACCATTTTTCACATAGTTCGAGATAGAGAAATGAAATTTGGTATGACATTGTATCATCACTAGTATGTCACGAAAATATAAGAAAACGTTAAAAATGTGTCCATCTTTTATCCAAAATGCCCGCCTAAGCCCCACTTTATAACGACTGAAGCTAGAGAAACGAAATTTGGTATGAAGGTGTACCATTACGAGTAGGTTAGAATAAATTCGGCTCGTCTCCCCTACTA
>JAGDQP010024983.1:0-27354 GCA_022664845.1 Lepisma saccharinum
GCTCGCCTTCTCCTTCTACCATTGTTCAGGCAAAGATTCAAAGCGTTCTTTCAAATCTTTATTATCCACCTTTTCATGCCTAGTTCTATAACAAGTCAAAATCATACGTACATGCTTCATCCGTCAAGCCTTGTCACTTGCCCCGCTGACAATCGATCTATCATTCTATAGAAATTCAAAGCGCTCAGTTAAATTAAAACCCATTCTTACATCCTTTCCTAAACCATGAGTGGTTCGCATTGTCATGTTTCATCCGAAACATTAATTCTCCTCTGAGACCTTAATCTTGTCATTGAAGCTCATGTCCTTTTCAAACACATCTGCCTTCCTAACACCGCTTTGTGCAGATACCACATCCAATAAACCATTCGTCATTCTCAACGTCTGATATTAAAGTATTCGTCTCATTCTAAGGTCACGTCTAGTTATATTCATGTCTTACAGGTACATGGACATCATCCATCAACCATTGCTAGCATCTAACGAACCCATTGTAACATTAATCTTTACAAAACCTATCGCAATCTCTCTTCATCTGCCTTTCATCGTGGTCAACTGACTGCCTTGTCACAAGTGAGCAGATAAGCCGATTACACCTTCACGTACGACCATATAGCATTTACCAATGAATAGAAGGCATTAAACCAAGTAGGACAAATACGGCAAAATTCCTTTGTTCAACAAAACATTGTAAAGTCTTCTATGCCCTAGTATATCGTCACCCACCATTGAAGCGGCACCGCTTTGTTCATGTCAAACTGACAGCACCTGTCAAAAGTGACGAGATAAGCCGATTAAAACGTCAAGCAGAACCATTTATCATCCTCACATCATTAATCTCTCCATTGTGTACAATAATCCTACATGACAGGTGAACATGGTCGTTTTGCGAACAATAGAGGCCGTATTTCAATGGACACACACAAAGTAGGCCACACTCTACTGTATTGAACGTCTAAATCAATTAAGGAATGTCTACCAATTGTATAACAAATATCTAGGTAGACATGTATTATACATGTGACATACGTATAAGGGTAGGACATATAAACGTGAAATATACGTCTAGTATATGTATATTACCTTACTTTTTCATATCTATTAGATGTATTGAACGTCTAAATTATATCTCTATTATACGTATATTATACGTGTTTGTGCTATGTGGGGTGTTATGTTATTTTAGTAAACTTTTTGCCAGGCAAGTGTAAGGATGGTACATGCAAACAAGAGAATATAGTTTAATTTATTTTTGAACCAGGCATGAGCCTGAGTTACCTAAAGGACATAAATAATTTTAATATAACGTGTCGGTTATCTAAGATAACTTAAGATGTTACATATATAAGTAGTATTTTTAAGTGTTAATGTGTAAAGGAGGGAATGAAGAAAATCTAACACAGTGTTATTATTTTAATTTCAGATATGTGGAGCTACTTAAAAGTCTCGATTGTGGCAGCAACTTTGAATTTTTTGATGTTAATAATAATTATTGCCTATTGTTTCTTTAAGAAATTTTGTAAAGCTAACCCAGAGGATGAAGGAATAATTTTAGTTGAGCAAGGCAAAGCGGATAATACTAAGATTAGATTTCAGAATTCTGTAGAACCGAATGTAGGATAAGCCGAAATTTTAGAAGCATTCAGGTTCAGACAGAAAATCAACTTGACTCGAGTCTTGACATTTTAGCATCTACCTTAAAAGTTAAAAATACAAAACCTCTGTGTTATTTATGATGTGCAAGGTAGAGGCGAATATAAATAAGCCACTTTAATTTTATTGTATGAATATTTGTTAGTAATATTAGGTTTTGTAGGGAAATGTGGTTTGATATAAATAAATATTGTTAATTATGTTTATATATAGTCCCGACATTGTTATTATTTTAGTGTTAAGTTGAAAAGGAATGTAAAGGCGAAATAAGAAATAAAAAGGGTGACAGTATTAGAAAGTAAAGTAGTTAATAATTTTGTGAAAAGAAATACACAAACAGAGTAATCAGCTGGCATGACGGATGAGTGAGAGTTAAATATTGTACCACTTTTACGGTATATTATCGGAACGCACAATAGTTTTACGTGAACGGTTCAAAAAGTGCCGAATAAATAGTGGAAAGAACATTAAAAACTTTGTTTGGTGACGCACGAGTTCGAGTCCGGGTGACGGTCATACCGGAATGAACAGTCATGAACTTGCACAAAAGCATTTTATTAATGTCCGACACTATGAACGTTACTTGACACTACTATAAACAGCACTTGTGTGAAAAAAAAACCACAGTGAAACTGTGGTACGGGACAATCGGGTTCGAGTCTCGACACTAGCCCGAAGACAATTTTGAACACTCAATTTCACAAAGCATCTTGAACTTTGTATAGTGAACGTAAATATTTTGATGCACATATAGAAAAATATTCGTACTTAAATAGTGTAAGTCCGAAATGCACCACTTCGAGACCCGATGGTCACTTATACTATATTGTGACATTATTATTGACAAAAGACCTTTTTATGTAAACGATCAAGACACACGCACACAATAAGTGAATTTGTGACTTTGTGACACACGTAAATAATGTGATGTATTGGTTACACACATATTTGTGAAACACCAAAAGAATATGTTAGAGACATGACGATTATAATAAAACAGAGCACTTTTAACACACACACACTGATTTTCAAGAGTACGAACGGTTCAACTCGATCAACTGTAACGAGGATGCTATTCTAACTGACAGTCAGTTTAGTGAGTGAGTGAGATTAAAAAACAAGACAACTGAGTCTATTTTTTCGATGAACTTTAGTCAAGGATAAAGACAAACGAAAAATAGTCTTTGCACACGTTGCATGGAAGCAACAAAGCTTTCTTGTTCCCACACACGGACAGCACAATATAACAGTGGATGTGGAATAGTTGCCACCTGCTGAACGTAAAAGAATATTATTTCTTTTCTTAAATATTTTCCCCCAACAATATTTTTGGTCATCAACTTATTTGCTTTAGTTTTTTTTACCTAATAAAAAAAATAGACATAGAAGTATTTAACTTGGAAACTTAAAGTGATACTATGTGAAAACTAATGTGAGTTTATTTTCTTTTAAGTGTTGCAGTGCATTTGTGTAATTCATGTACCAATGATAAATGTTGTAGCAGTGGTAAACCTGATGGATCTTCAAGAGAAGCAAAGTTATGTTATCTCCGAGACGAGTTCAGGCACAAGGAAGTTGTCCGAACGTTTATGTAGTCAGCACTATTTTATGAGATAAGACTGTCACCTACAAGCAACAAAAAGGTTACTTAAGAAAGCATCGAAACACGTTCAGTCTGCAAGACTGAAAACAATACTTTATTTTATGATTAAAAGAAGTACCATTTTTTTTTTAAAAAAAAGAAATATGTTCTTAAGAATCTAAAAGTACTTTAATAATCTTTTTGTTAGGTGGAAGTTTTTTTTTTTCTCGATAGAATTCTATTTTGTTATTTATGTTTAAGGGAATTTGTATATATTTTATATACTTTCAGATTCATTGTACAGGGTGATCAGAAATTCCTTACCTGGAAACTTCTCGCGCAGTTTCCAGAGTTTTTAAGGCGGAGAGTGTGATATGACAAAAAAGAAATTACAAATTATTACTTATGAATGTACAAATCAAAAACATTTAACTATTGGTGTACGGGAAACATTTATGAAAATATATACGGAATTGTAGGAATGCTTCAGACAGCTAAATCTTCGATGAACGACTTACACGTCTGTAGCCGAAACGCGGAAGAAAGAGATCAGGAGATATGACGTTTAAGAGTGATCGACCTAGAGTTCGCTTGGCTTCGCAACTCGAAAACTGTGATGTGGGCATGACTTGTGGAAAGAAAGGGAAATTTCCTAGGAATGACGTAGTCACATAGAAGGTGACGAGCTGGTTCGGGTAATCTGGAAAGTGAGTCGAAATCCCGTCTTGAGAGAACGAGCAGTCGGTCCAGATTGACTTCGAGTTGGGTAGACAAGCGATCTTAGTTAACAAGTAAGTGATACAATATTCTCTTCGATCGTTAAACGTCATGGCTGTTGATCTCTGGTTGAAATTTAACTGATTTATTAATGGTTTTAAACAAATTATTTGAACATTGATTTTATGTTTTTGTCATATCCTTACTAGCACCATATTTGGTAATAATAGCCCGAAACTTAGAATTAACCGTCTGAAACATTCCAATGTTAATTGAAAAGGGAATTTCTATATTTTATTTACCACTTCCTAGTCCTATATTAAACTAGCAAGTAAGATGCTATTAGCGACTGAGATTTACCACTTGTGTCACATAAATACGATTCTGAGCTACGAACTGAACTGATCAAATCAGCACCCATTCGTAAGCCCTTTTACCCTTCAATAGTTGGACGGTATTGAAGTGGGATGCTTACGAATGGATGGTGGGATCAGACCCCGGAACTAGTTGGAAAATACTTCCTTCACAGACGATTGTGATTAATTCCTGTGACGGTGTAGTTTTCATCTAGACATTCTATGTTGGGTGCTGTCATCATGAACTAGAGTTATAAGTAGGCATTGTAGTATCTGGCATTAGCACGTCACACCCAACTAGATGACAATATATATATATGTATACACCCTAGAGGCCATAATTTTAAAGATATTTGAACCAACCAATGGCTCGGTTAAGTTCGTTAATGAACAAAATCGGTCACCATCTTGGATCCAAAATGACCGCCGAACCCATTGTTGTATAGAATACACAGCCTAAACGGCTGCAGCTAGAAATATCAAATTTGGTAACACGGTTCATTATCACTTCTATGTTACTAAAATATTACATGATGTATCCACAGACGCCATCTTGGGGGCGACCGTTTTGAATCAAAGATGGTGACTTTTCCCAAATGTTTTAATATTTGCCTAAACTACTCGTTATAATGCATTTATACCAAATTTCATATCTCTAGCTTAAACGATGTGTAAAATGGATTTTTAGGTCCGCCATTTTAGATCCAAGATGGCGTCTTTGGATACATTATGTAATATTTTAGTAACATACAAGTTACCTTGTTACCAAATTTGATATTTCTAGCCATAGCTGTTTTGGCTGTGTATTCTATACTACAATGGGGCCGGCCATTTTGGATCCAAGATGGTGACCGATTTTGCTCATTAACGAACTTAACGAGCCATTAAGCCTAGAAACAACATATAAACACTTGGTTCAAATAACTTTAAAATTATGGCCTATAGCTTGTAAATATATATATACCTATATATTGTACCGATCTCAATAGGTAGATTTCTGCTATTCTGATTGGAATTTTCTTCTTTAGGATGCATTCCAGAGTAAGATAACGTTTAATCCATCTTGATATGACCATTATAACGCGAGATATTAAAATATAAATAATTCACAAAATGGCCGCCGGAACTAAGTGATGACATGTATTATGGAAAATCCGAGATAGCTATTTTTCTCGTTGTTTCATTCTGAGCGAAATGCCGTTTGTTCCATTTTTCTAGCACATATTTTTATTTGTCTCAAAAAATACAAAATGGGGTCCTGGAGAGCT
Organism: Lepisma saccharinum; assembly: GCA_022664845.1. Classification (NCBI taxonomy): domain Eukaryota; kingdom Metazoa; phylum Arthropoda; class Insecta; order Zygentoma; family Lepismatidae; genus Lepisma; species Lepisma saccharinum. The sequence continues at coordinate 5,577 of JAGDQP010024983.1, forward strand.
TCCAGTTCGTTTAATCGTCCATTTGCAACGTGCTTTTTCCCAAACTCGATATGGCAAACACGAATCTGAAGTCCTTTGATGTGTATATCATCTCTAAATAAGAAAACATTTTCTAAAGGTCGTTAATTTTTAACATGGGATTATATAGGAATTAGATACATTATGCATTAAGCTCATAAATTATTGTCATAAATGAAACTATCTGCTAATATGACTGCCGGAAACTATATCATGTGACACGTTGAGGATTGTTCGATTCGAATTTCAAGCTTCGCTTGTCATGCTGACTACATTATCGTTTCCTTGTGGATTTCAATGCGGAAATCGAAATTTGCTAATTTGGCCAAGATGGCCGTATCCGGAATCTATGTCACGTGATACGTTATCAACAGTTTATTTTGTATTGGAAGTTGCATCCACTACTGTTGCTAATACTACTATTACTACTACTATTACTACTGATGCTACTACTACTATTATGACTACTGCTATTACTACTACTAATAATAATATTGCTAAAACTAGTATTATTACTACTACTACTAATAATAATACTGCTAAAACTACTATTATTACTACTACTACTATTAGTACTACTACTACTAGTGCTAATACTACTACTATTACTACCACATGGTGTATGGACAGAACAACCACTGATAACAAAAGGACGGACAGAAAGGAGATATAGAAAGAAACCCTTGGTAACCTTTCACACGATTTTCCCATTCGAGAAGGAAAAATAGAAACTGCAATGTTATGAAGACACATGTGTCATTTTCCATTGAATATTGAAGCATTGAATTGAATTATCAGACTTGGTTGTTCTCAAGCCGGTTAAGCCCTGCCCGGCCCGTTTGTGACGGCCCGTTTACAGCCCGGCCCGTTTGTGCCCGGCTCGAGATTCGGGCCGGGCCGGTCAAAGTATACAGATCCAGCCGGGCCCTCTTCGGGTGTGGGTTTGCAGGGCTCTGATTCCGATTCATGAACATGTTACTTATTTCGTTCGGAAAAATCATGCCCGACGTAAGCTAAAGTAATAATACCATGTTGTCAATAGTTGCCGTTTTTAACATATGGGTTTAACATAGAAACTTTTCAGTAGTTCAATAATGTGCTCCGTGCATCAAAATAGTCAATATTTATCTTCTGAACCAAGACATACATATCAAATTTCAATGTAAACGAATCTAACTTAGAAAAAATTGCGAGAAATGGATTTCTTTGTGTTATGTAATTTGATTTGACCTTAATAGTTGTATTTTACATACCGATACTATATTCAGCATATTGATAGAATATTTAGTTGTTTGTTAGGGACGAATAATCCTGTCGTTCCATGCAGTGAAAGATTATGATCATTTATCCCGTATGAATTTTCAGTAGATTAGGTAATAGATTAAGTTAGATTTTTTAAAAAACTGGAACTCGCTGTGACCTGTCGTGGATTCTGTTCTCATATTAAGGTGCCCTGCAGTCTGAAGTAGGTTTAAAGAAGACTTTTGCCATGTCCACTTACCAATGAGTTTAAAGTTTTTCTAAATAGAATTTTCGAGCTTTTAGATTAATTTCATTCAGGTTAAATGCGATCGGTGTTCGATTACCTAGAGATCCTTAGTGGCACAAGTGTGTAGGTACCTTTACAACTTCTTCGGTTCAGTGGTTTGAGAATATAAGGTTATTGTATGACGAACGAGTTTTAGTTGCAGGCTTCCGTGGTGATATAGCGGTTAAGGTTTTTTGGAGGTGTATAAACCACCTTAAAACGGAACTTCGATATGTAGTATCGATTATAGAATTCCAACCTGCGATACCAGCCAGGGATTTGGGGCCCCGGGGTTCACCTAGTCTAATAGTTGCTGTTGTTTATACATCCGAGTTTTGCGGAGTAGTGAGTTCAGATAGAGAGAATTGAATGTTTAAAAAATGAGGTAGGATTAAGCTTTTGCTAGCCTCTTGAAGTGAATAAGCCCTGAATTCTACTTGACCACAGAGGTTCCGTGTCTAACCTTTTCGCCCTTAATCAGCGCTGCGATGAGATCCTTTCTGAGCATGTTTTAATGTTCTTTCGCTGCATGAGGGATGGGCACAAAATAGCGTAACAGCTACTTTTTCACTGCTACTTTGGCTAAATTGCTATCACTGCTACTACTGACGAAAAGTAGCAGCTATTTCTTTATCTACAACTTTTCTCTGAACGTCGCGAAGGATATAAACAACAGCACAGCGAGAGAAAAATGCTGTTACTTCTTTTTGTTTGCCTGTCCCTTATCAGCAGAAACAAACACGACAGTTGATCAATACAGTCGAGTCGGACCAATAACGGCGAGTACCTTCCCTGTTAAGTAAATAGTGTTATTTTTATGTCAGTCACCATATTTACTATAACTAACTACTCATGGCATTCTCAGTGATTCTGCCAGACCCCCTGTGAGGGTTGTCCTCCAAATTCTTGCCCATACGTCAACTTGAAAATTATTTTTGTCAAAAATAGATAGAAATCATGCAAAACTCCACTTTCATTCTACCAATTTTGACTTTACCCTCCCCAATTGAAAATAGAATCTCCCTTGCAGAATCTCTATTGTAACTACAGATAGCATTGCATTTTCCTATATCCATTTTTATGTTTATAACACACAAAGCAAGTTTATCGTATCCATAATTTACATAATATTCTTTTAATTTTAGATGTTGGAAAAGTTAGAAAAAATACTGCCGGGAATGTGAAGATAAGGAAAAAGCTCAGTGCTGGACCACATGTTCCTGTAAAATTAGTCAACGATATTCTAGCACAAGTGGAGGTGATTGCTCCACACCTGAATGCATCTTTTAAAAATAAATTTAATTGTGCATTTTATAGGGCTAAAACTTCAAAATCAGAAGGCACTGTTGATCATGACGTGTTCATATTATCCTGCGGTGAGATAATTTCACTTTCGCACTTCTATTTATAGAAGATATTTGTGAATTGCTGCAATAGCTTGATCACGCCTAACATTAAAAGGAGTTTTCTTAATGTTTAACATTCAATATTTTCTGTTTGGATGTGATCCAACATTGTAACGCATTGTAGAAAGACTTATTTTTGGTTTAATAAATTGTTAATGCGTAAAAAATCTGTTGTCAGGTTATGATTTAAAAATACTGAAAACACGACAAGCACGAGCGAGAGGCACCAGTGGTCCTCCCTCCTGTAGACAGTGCTATTAGAGGCACGAGACCAAAACAAGCCCCATGAGAGAAGCATTGTGGGTTCGAGACCTGCTCATGTCAGCCATCTTAAATCTGGTTTTCTATGTGTTTCCTCAGTCGCAAAAGACCACTGCTAATACTTTCAATCGAAGCCCTAATTAAAACATTCCCCTTCATACCCGGAAAGTGTTCGCCGAGTAACGTCTTCCTTCCAACTTCTCACTTTTTACTGTACCTGTCAGTTCCAGGCCATATTGTATTTTTTAAAGTAAATTAATTGAGATCTTAGTATTTGTACAAAATATTAAAAAAATGACCTACAGGCATTTCAGGCTCAGGCCAGAATAGAGTGGAAGAGATGATATTGATGATGATGATGAAGGTAGACCAGAGCCTAGGTAGTAGGTATCATAACGCTACATTTGCTTGATATGACTTAGGAAAAACACGGAAAATATCCTTGAAAAGTTGAACTGAATCTGGATGCTTTTACTAGGAATGTCCTTAGTTTTATCAGGTGAGTATTGGGATAGTACCTATATAAAATACCATAGCCTCTAAAATACCAGAGAGAGAAAGAGAGAGAGAGAGAGAGAGAGAGAGAGAGAGAGAGAGAGAGAGAGAGAGAGAGAGAGAGAGGAGGAGGAGGAGATGACGGTGAGATTGTTCAGAGTCGAAATGAGCGTTGGACAAAACTCTTATCATTGCACGTAATCATTATTTAAATCTGGAATTTAACTTGACATTTTGATGCAACTAGCTGTGTACATGCAAGAAAAAATATATCTACAAGATTGTAATAAAAACATCTTAACACGCGTCTGGTTACAGGGGTGCACAACATACCTAGGTATTCGGCGTATATGCAAATGCAATAAAAGAATCGTAAACGTGCTTTTTAACTGCTTTCCTTACTGGTTATTCACTTTAAGAATTTTCTATTAATTTCTTCCTGACCAGAAACAAAACGAAAAAAAAAATGTGTATTAATCCAACTGTAATTAGGAAGATCTGCAAACTGTAAACAAGTAGTCTGCAAATTACAATAAGCAGAACATGCCTTTCAAATAATTAGAGAAGAGCACTTTTGTCTATCAAGGGATATGATATATCCTGTCAAATATCCCTGCCAAAAAATACCTTGTTAAATAGCGTATACTCTATATTTTTGTGTTGAAAAAAAACTGAATATCATGTAACTAATTCAAGGTTTCCTTTCACTACTCTTGTAAATGACAAGCGATCTTCTTGCTTTTAATAATGTATTTAATTTTGGATCAAATCACCTCACTGTTCTTGTTTTATCAAGCTTCTCAAGCAGTTCTTTATTAGCTTTACACTGTAAAAGACATGAAATAAGTGTCACTCACAATAACAACTAACCGCTAGGAAAGTTTCAATCCAAAAGCCCAAAAAATCTACAGATTATAGCTGTTATCAGAACATTAAATACATGGAAGTAAACGAGAGAATTAAACTTGAAAATGCGTTTTACAAGAAATCACCTTTCGTGGACAGCCTCCCAGCTTCTCTCCCTCTATACTACTCTTCATATTTGAACGATAAGATGAAGAGAGTTGAAAATCTTGCAGAACACACATGCCGTACAGCCCTTGCAAATTTTTCAAACAGCAGGATTGCATTCTTAAAATGTTATTCTCACCGCTTCAGCATGATCATCACCTTCCACTTCAGTACCACCAAACGAATGAATACTGACGATGTCTTCTGGTAAGGTCTGTTGTTTGTGTTACCAGTGCCTCGCCGAATTTTTTAACTATTCAGCGTTTCCATATTTGTTGTCGGACAGGTTTCACATATTCGTTCCAGAGCACGAGATGGAATGCTAAAAATTATTTGAATAACTTGAATCAAAACAAGTCATGTCGGCGTACAGTGTTCCATACTGCGAGAAGCTATCGTCAATCTTAGCTACAGCTGTATCCATTATAACATTGTAAGTGTTAATAGAGAACAGTTCCAACATAAATATTGACGACAGTGCTTCGTTGGATTGCTCTTTCTTTTTCCTAATATACCGACGACGGCATCAATCTAATGATTTCAGAGTTTCGCTCACAACTTTGCAGAAAATTTAGGATGGTTTACTAACTTACTTAAAGTTATTCTGGGCTTTTTTCCGCATACTAATTGTGTTGTCTACCATTCCATATGCTTTTGTATAGTCCATCGTTGAACAATTTTTTTTAAAAAAAGACAGATGCTTCAAATTCAAACATCTGTATGTAAATAAAAGCAATCAACACATTTTCATACTTCATGACGTAATCGAGACTTTTTTCTTCAAAACAAGTCTTGAGTTGAATGCTATGAGTTCTGATTCAACAAAGGTGCACTTAGACATGGCTGCTTTGCTGAAGCTTTCGAAGTGCTGGTCTCTTTTTGGAGTGTCATGCCAGGGTTGACGTTCTACATTACAAGTTACACCCAGATTTCAAAACTTCGATATAACTTGGTTGCAGTTTCTATGGTCAGCCATGTTGTGGAACCGATGGAAGGCAATTTGTAATGTCTTTCTTTCTGTTATTATCTTTACCCTTTCCTCAATATTCTTGTAAGAATCCTTGAAAAAAAAAAACAAGCTGCCTGTAGGTTTCCTTAAGCCTGACCTGGTACTTCTGGCTGGGGAATTTATTTTCGACTGTTCTCCTTCATTCTGATTTGAATTAAAACTGAAATTTGTGGACCAAAAATGCAGTTATTTTATAGGAAAATAAAATAATTGCCTTTTTATTTAAGCATTTGCTTTTTCTTTGAAATTCTCTAATTAGTTCCGCTCAGTCTTTTTTTTCGTTTTCCCCCTTTATTGAAATCCATTGCAACCATAACAATATACAACACACTCAAAGTTTGTAGCTGATCGCGACAAATAGACTGCACTGGCAAAAAAGAAAAGATGATTAAAAAAACTTTTTAAAGACATTTTTCCTGAACAACTCGTACCAAAAAGTAATAACTTTGTTAAGGAAGGAAAAGCATGGGGCGCGCTCTTATATATAGTAATTTTATAAATTCTTGAAATGGCGCTTCGCATGCTTTTCTTTTTGGTCATGCATAAACAACATTATTTACTGTTTAGTACTAGTTGTTTAAGAAAAGTGTTTTTTTTTTAAGTTTTTTAATTATTTTTTCTTTCAAACTATTTCGGTGTTTGGATACTTTTTCTAAAGCTAATGTTCTGTGACCCAAATTCTAAAGTGTTCTGCAAGCAGTCAAACGACAGATCGTTTCAGATTATTATTTATTTTAGTATAAAGAAATTCATATTAAAAATGTATATTGAAATATTCTTTTAAAATATATAGAAGTACATGAAAGTAACAATGAAATATTGTATTGGCACCCGACTTATGTCGCTGTGCAAATTTCATTATTGCATGACGTCGGGGAATAAGTTAAATTAACGTTGCAAGATTTGAGGACACCACGAACCATTTTGAATTAAAGAAATTCTGTAAAGAAAAGCGGCGTGAGAAAATTATTAAATCATGACTTGATTAACCGATTGCTTCCACTTATTGCTTGTTGGAATTTCTAACAAAGGTCGTATTATTTTAAAAAAAACTATTAATTTAAGAGTGCTATTCGATTTTATTTAGCTCAGTGATGCCCAACCTACGTCCCACACCATTTATCTTTCCGGCTCGCCACATATGTTGCACTTGTTTACCATGATAAACATGTCGAAAGATGGATTTATTTCTCCTTAATTTATACATGATTATGGTAAACTTGTTTTTAATACTTTGATTTTGGCCTCTTGCTATATTTACAAACATTAATTGTCTGTATGTGCGAAGGACTTTCTTACATTCGCGGTATTAGCGTTTAAAATCTGCTGATAAAATAAATTACTTTTTGGTTAACATGACAGTGGGTTACATGTTTGAAGATTTACAAAGAGCGAAACAAATTCGCAGCCACCAGCTAGCGGCACAGTCTGACCTTTAAAACTGGCGGCGCACCGGACAAATCCTCGGTAGGCCAGTACGTACCTACTCAGATTCACAGTTTTCTTAATTAAACTATTATGCAAACGAAATTACTTTCGACTCTTAACGTATTCCGTCAAAATCATTCTACGATGTTTTTCCAATAACCAATGAAGTTGGAAATCAAAAATATCGAAAAAAAAAACAACCGTTCTTTTTTTGAATATTCTTGAAATACTAAATTATTCTCATTTTCGTGAGTAGCGTTACTGCACATGTCCATTGAGCCAGCTGACTAGTTTGTCTGGGCAACCTGGTTTACTGGAAATGAAACCCAAGTCAAAATTGACTGGAAATGAAGTCGAAAAACAAATCCAATGGATGAGTGCTTTCGTCCGTCGCCTCGATTTTGTATTCATACAACACACATATCTACTCTAAATGGTTTGGAATCTACTTTAAAATATATGACCAGTTCTTGGGGTGTCATCTCCAATCAATTGAAGGCAGTGCCAAATTATCATTATTTCACCTTGTCGAGAATCTTCAGGTCGGGCAGATCAGTACTCATCCCATCACCCAAATCTAGAACAGGACCCAAAAATTTCCTTAGCATCTCTTAAATATTGTTTAAAGCAAAATAATATTATTTGGAAAATTTCTAGCAGCACATTTCAGAATAATTTTAAATGTTTCAGGGCGATTCTCTCGTAAGTGGTCCATTTTCAGTGAATTTTCAAAATTAATTTGAAACTATGATGTCTATGTTTTTCTATTAAGAACAGTGGAACTAGTTTATCGAAACATTAAAAAAAAATGTAAAATATTTTGGGCACCACTTTACCTTGGTTCTTCATACTCCCTTACTCCCCGCTACAAGTATACACACATACAAGACTGATACATCAATCAAGCATGCAATTAAAAATCGGTTTTACCTCGTGACCGGTTTTAAGTTCAACGCACTGTACTTCAGACATAACATAACCTAAGCTTCACTGTTACTAAGATTCAACTACATCTTAACGAAATCATTGTCGACACCACTAATTTAGCTTCTAATTTATTTTGAATTCAAAAGAATGAAGTCAACATATAATTACAGATCAAATGTTGACGGGAAGGGCGTAAGCAATAGTGCTGTTACCGCCCATAAAATTCATTGTACCTTATCTTAACAATGTGTAAACTCATTTCCAAATTCATAAATTAGATGGGCTCTTGAAATCAAAACAAGTAATGTGATTCAGACACTACTTAATCATAAATATCTGGCGAATCATAATCAACAAGAATCGAAATATGCACGTTTGAGCCCATAAACTGTTGTAAAAATCATAGATTTTGATAAAAGTCATATTTTGGCATATGCTTAAGGAGAGATTCTGCTGTAAAGCTTACACGATGGTCATTTCAAATTACAATAGCTCGATAGTTGTACTTAAGCGAAAATAATTTTCTGTTAATTACAATTTCTACTGTTTGGTTTTGTCCAAAACCACTTTAACAACAATTTCTTCACTAAAGCAAAAAATCGTTTCATAATACATTTGTTAATAAGAAAAAATTAACGCAGAAATGATCTTTGTACTAGACTGATAAAAGTGAACTTAAACGGAAAGTGTTTTGCGTTAACAAATGACAGTTTCAATTTGGATGCACTGATTTTACAGCAAACAGCATACGCCGAAAACAGTAATACTGAATTAAAGAAAAACTACTTTTTTAAAGCCCTGAATCTGATTACCCAACAAATTTTCTATTATGTCTATGTCCCAATCTGATGGGCATATGATTAGTATATTTGTAGCTGAAGTTTGAGTTAAACGTCTAAAATGTCTCTTGTAAGCTCCAATTGTTCTCTTATCAGTATTTCTTGTGCGTAGATGTGCTACATTGCACCTTTTCTCTTCCAAGTTAGCTGGATTTGCTGTTAAAGTTTTCATGGTCACCCAAGATCCTCTATTTTGATTTTCGAAGCCGCTCTCTTCGAAACCTCGAGCGTCATGGTATGATCCTGGTATCGAAAAGTGATATATTGTATTTCCATTTCGAGACAACAAGCAATCTGAAATGAAATACAAACAGTATTAATAGATACAAATATAAAATATTGCAGGCATTAACATATGAACTAAAAATATTCTTAACTTTGAAAAGATTAATGCTACATATTTGCTACAAAATTCACTGCTAGAACGCGGAGCAAGCGAAGACGGGTTAGTAAAACCACATTACACAATGTTTTCTTCTTGTACGATGCACATTACGTTTAACATAGGATACTAGTACCACTTCATTTTCGATCCTTCACTTTCACTTCCTGATTCCATGACTTAAAACCTTGTTTAATTTAGCGGTCTAACAGTTCCACACACATTTCCTGGCTACCGTAAACTGCACTTTACCTAATAACTCTGATTACAAGTAAGTCCTGTATATTACGTAACAAAATTCAGTTTCAACGTTGCTCTTTCAAGTTCAAGAACACTTCGAAATCAGCCTAGACCTATTCTCCAGAATTAATGGACCAAACCTAATTTAAGGTAAGCCTTGTCAATCGAACCAAAACCACCTTAAGTAGCTTTACTAAACTCTAGTTGAGATCAAACCAAAAAATGTAAAATTTACAGAATAAGTGTAATGTTTGCAATATGTGTGCAAGTCTTGGAAAGCAAAATATAACGAAGTTCCAAGTCATGGAAGCGTCATATTAGGCTGAAAAATTTTAAAATATGTTTGAATTAATCGCTACTTCCGCGCTGGGTCGAGCAAACAGAGTGAATGTTAAACGTCATGTGCATCGCGTATAATGAAAATATAATCGAACCTCACTTTAACTCACCCCTCTACTTTGAGTCTGTGACTTTTGTGCCAAACTACGAGCCATTCATAACACTAACTTATAAGTTTGCTTCCGCATGCCACGGTCTTTGTATCTGTTGCTGAATTCCAAGGCAAAAATAATGAAAAGTAAATTGTAGAGCGATTTTCACGGTAGTTGTATGTTCTTTATTTGATTATTGTTTTAATTTACTCATTACAAAAATATCGATCTTGTTTATGCAGTGCAGTTATAGTAATGATTTTTTTTTTGTTTTCGAATGTGTAATGTGGTTATCGAGTTTAATCAAAAAGTAAAGATTTCTCACTTTACCAAAGGGAAATATAAAGTTTCACATCACAGGCTAGACGTAGAGTTTAACCAAGTGCATCAATTAGTGACCGTGGGGACGTAGAGGTTAAGTAAGGTTAGGTACGGTTATGTATCTTTAAACTTTCGTTTGTTTATTTAAAAATACTGTAAAGATACATAACCTTACCTAACCTCCACGTTCCCATGGTCACTAATTAAGGCAAAGTCGGGTTTAACCGAATACTCGGTTAAACTCGAATTTTACCCTTCACAGTATCCCATTTCTAAGATACTTCATGATGTTATCAACAAATGAAAATATGCTTTTTTCATTTTCTTTTACCATTGGTGTGTTGAAAACTAATACTACCGGATGCTCTTTGGATACTCCCCCAGGAGAGAAATCACGATGTTCAACACATTATTTCGGATCTGATTACGAAGGACTAGAGACGTTAAGATGAGTTAAAGATGACTAAAATTATTTAATATAAGTTAAGAAAATCCAATCTAACCTAATCTAATATGTACTGTTTTCAACGATACGGGAAATATCTAAAGCACAGCCAACTATCCTCTCTCAACAAAATAGTTTTCCAGTGTAAAATTCGGTGTCGCGGGAAAGGTTCAATTTGTTATAAATTGCAGTTCTCATCCTTACCTAGAAGTTTCAAGGGTACTACATACAGTCGAATATTGAATGAATATAAGTGATTTCCATCAGCAGTAGTAGTATACTGCATTTAATTGTATATGTTATCCTTACTACTTCCCTACAGTCTTAGATCTTCCAATATTGATATTCGTTATTCATACATCACTAATTATTATATCATCAACTAAGTTATTTAATACTACACTTTCCGTACTTTATCAGTATTAAATAGCTTCAACCATTTACATCATTGTATTTACTGATTTAAGATGCTCTTTGGATACTCCCTCGGAAGATAAATCACCACGTTCAATACTACAGATCTGATTTCGAAGGATTAAAGTCGTTAAGCGCAGTTAAAGATGACTTAAACTAGGTTAAGCTAACCCAATCTTCAATGTTTTGAACGATTCGTTGAATTTTGCAGAGTAGCCCTGAACTCGTTGAAGTAATACTCCCAATTGTTACAGATTCCATTCACCGCTACTTGAAACAATGAATCGGAACTATGAACCGTCTACGCGTTAAACTATACTTGTTTCCACCATGCTAAAAGAGAAGTGGGACTAGGGTTGTCACCTGTCCCGTATAATACGGGATGTCCCGTAATTTGGGTAAAATTTACGCGTTGTCCCGTATTATCAGTGGTAAATTCACAGACAGATTTTCAACTTATCGTTAATTTTGATAAATAAATAGAGATGGCTCTTTTCCAGCTGTTTACTATGCAGACTAGCGAGCAGATTCTGTTCACTTCCCCAGGCCCCAATATGAGTCCTGGTGATGGAGATATAATACTCACAGCCTTGTGTTTGCTCTAGTGAATAAACTGCAAAAAATGTATGTCAATTCAATACTTTTCAGCCACTTTTCCCAGAGCGACCACACTTTTGTATTAAATAAACACAGTCTGTTGTGTGATTTCGGTGATTCAACACTTCATTGAGTTGAATCAGCATTGACAATACATCCATTGTGTTGAATCATTGAAATCAACAAGGTTTGAGGTGTTTATTGAAGACCAAAATTGTGGTCGCCCAGGGACACTCAAAAGCGTTGAATTAACACAGTCATTTTTTGAAATGCAGATACTAACTGTGTTTACAAAATTGAAATATTTATTTTCCACTCGCCAGTGCTTTTGGGATGTGAACATTTGCAAGTAAGATTTTTTTTTGTGTAATTTATTATTATGGAGGTTTTAAATTGTGCTTATAGTCATATAGTAGTACAGAGCTTAACAAGCTACTTTTATTTTAAGTTATTTAGGATTTGTCCCGTATTTTTTCCTCTTATCCCGTATTTTTTGCCGAGTGTCCCGTAATTCATTCATCAAAAGGTGGCAACCCTAGTGTGGACTGTACTTTGGATACTGCCCTGGTTCATCACAAATAGGGTAGTATAAATTAGATCTGAAATTTATTTTCCGAACACCTTATTGAATTAATTATTTTGCCCTCCGAACTACATATAGATTTTGCTTCTGCAGAAAGCCTTAACGCATTTCAGAAAGTACAAGGCCTATTAACTAGAATTAAAGCGCGTAATTAGTGAGAAAATTCCGTAAAAATATAAAGATTATCGTATATACTGGAAAACATATATTTAAATTTTCCCTTTGATAACTATGGTAGTAAATTTAATTGACCTTACCTCTTCGTCTCCTCCCTTAAATTTTGCTTCAAAAATGATTATAACTTCGAGTGGGAAATTCTGCACCCATCACTTTGTACACTCTTGCTGAATTCCTTGAATCTGCTTTCACAAATCCAACGTCCATCGCGTTTACCTCTTGTAAATGAGTCTTCCAAATACACAAAATAAATACAACGTTAATATTTACTAACAGTTTTCAAACTTGCAATTCCATCTTTACTAGTCGAACAATAGCAGACTCCCTCCGCTTTGGGCATCTGTGGCATTGACTAATGAAACTGCGTTTATTTTTGCGAGAAATTTTGACACTTGGTCCTACAAACATGGCCGCCATGAAAATAAAAATGGCTTCACTTTGATGACGTAGGACTCCCTCTAACTTTTATCTGCTCTAGGGTTTAAATATCCATAAACCACGGTGTAAGATAAGAAGGTGAGGAAGTGAAGCAGCCAAATGTATTCTCTTAATGCACTATGTTTCGCTGGTTTGCCACTAGTATCGCTGCGAACTGAGGGCCCAAATAGAGTAACATAAAATATATAAATACTGGGTATTGTATCAGTCGCCATTTCTGGAGGACAAATAAAGAAACTAATTACAAAAAGGGGTTTTAGACTCAATTGTACTTCTATGCTATAATGTGATGTATACATCACAAATTTGGGAGTATACCTTATTTACAATAACATTTCGTTTTTTAAAGTAGTGAATAGTTAATTTATGTATCTTTCTATACACGTTAGAGGACAATTTATCATATTAGATCCTGAAAGATGTTTTGGTATGTTTTTTCTTATTGACAATTTTTAATGCATTCCCATTCCATGTTAAAATTTTAACATTCATGAATAGAACACCGCTTATTGCCCTGAATTTTTTAGTGTTTTATTTTTTAGTTTTCTAGTAGAAGAGAAAGAGTTGTATTCAATTTAATTTAGTTAAAAATTATGCCTCTACACTCAATAGTATGTCGTCTATATACAAAATATTATCTTGCACTAGGGAAATGATAATATAGAATCAATGGAAAATGTTACATAATTCCAGGCTTTTCTTTAGTATACGACGAACGTTCTATTTATAAGCAGAAACAGAGCAGTCACGGGTGGTGTCAGGTTAAACGTGATGTGCACCGTGTATTATAAAAATAACCTGAATTTTTCTAGTCCGTCTTGGTTACACTATCGATCACTTGCCATACTGTCCGTGTCTTTTGGAGCAACATATTAATGGTAATATGTAAATAAACATGTCACCATAATTCCAATTCAAGGGTTTGTGAATTATTTCGTTCGGATAAATCATGCTCGACGTAAGCTAAAGTAATACCTAATTCCAAATTGCAAAAACTAAAAGGATGGCTACTCTTTAAAAACTCCCCTGGATCTTTCAAAAAATTGAAGTTTATGTTAGGTTGGGTTACCCTAACTTCTATTCGTTACAGTCATCTTTAACTGGGATTAACGTATTTAATACTTCGCTGGTCCGAAATAATGTAGGGTTACTAAGCATTGTGATTTCTCGTCCGGGGCATAGCCTGCATAAAGGGTCATTCTTGATTCTATAAATACCTAACAAGAGTCGGTAATCCAAAAAGTGTTACGAAGAGCCATATATCATTATTATTTCGTTAAATACGCACTCGATTGCAGGGCAGCATGCGGAGGAATTCTATTATGATTTATGAATGACATGTTTGCTTCAAAAATCACAAAAATAATGTCGAAAATACGAAGACGGTTTAGGTAAAGTTTGATGAGATACTTTCCTTCATTCTACGCGATGCACATGACGTTAGTAGTAAGATAAAGGTATTCGTGAGAGTTTTAATAATTCATGAGGGAGACCCCCATGGCGAATCCAATAACTACGCAAACAATGTACGCATACTAATGAGCTAGCTACACGCACACGAATGAAATTTGGACTACCCCACCCAGAGTTGCGCAGACGCGTACTGCGTCGGTGGCATGGTATTGGCGGACATGCTTAGTGCTAGTTACTTTACAAGGAGGACACTTACCATTACGAGACATAGTTACTGACGAACCATGGAAGCATCTGTTGTACGCAATATAGAAAGACAACCTCCAGTCGCACCGTCGTGTAAGTGCACACCGCGCTGGGTGGACGAGGCATGTATTTGGTCCGCCATTGACGCCTGGAAGCCCTCAGAAAGCCTGCTTTGTTTGGGATGTTGGAAGAACAGCCCTCATCGGCAGGAGCACGAATGTCACGGTCATTTAACGGGGTATATGTTACCCGACGTCTTTCCAGAGGCGGTGTATCCCGAGTTTGAGGCTCGAACTCGGTACACGTTGCGTGATCCCAAGACGGTGGAAGCTCTGTTTAAGATCTACTTGGATAAGCATCCGAACGCATCTGAACTGAAAGAGAAGATGGATTGGGGAATTCAGCGTCTGATGAAAACCGAATTGTGGAAGGTACAGGATATGTTTGCGGACAAAGATCGTGCAGCCCACCGGTCCCAATAAGAGACAGTGTTTGTGAATTGTGTACTGGACGAAAACATCGTATATAGTGGAACTGTGTATGTAGTGGACTTGTGTAGTGATCATGGCTCAGTGTACGAGTTGTAATGGCGATTATGTTGTGAACAAGTGCATATTGAAAACAGTAAGTACTTATTTACAAGACAATCCTATTTTGTGTTCAGAGTGTAATTTGGGTAAAGTACACAATTGCATGTACGTGTGGAATACGGGTACTGTGATTGCACAACATGTTGACAGTCATATAAACGACCCAGAACTTTTCCAAGACTATTATGAACGTTTCGTAGACCAGGGTCATCCTCATATTTTAAAAACCATTTTGTTTAATGTCTGTCGTCATTTTATAAAAGACCCAGAGTGTATTGCATTATTGATACCTTTAATTTTGGAACAGCAGAATCCTAGTGGTTCACGATTATTATGTGCAAGGCAGTACATTATTGACGTTCAAGGTTTCAAAATTTCCGATAGGGAATACATTATTAGAGAATTTTGTCTAGTTGCATGTGATGCCACGTTATTGTTTCATTGTCTTATGAAATTACCTTGTGAACGTTCTGATTTATCAACTGGATATCAGCGACAAGTCGACTGGTTAACTTATAATTTGCATGGCCTAGACTGGAATACGTCGAATGGATATACAGTATGCCATATCCGCCATATTGTATTGCAATTATGTGAAATGGGCGCCATCTTTTATTGTAAAGGTCATGAAAAGATGGTGTTATTGCGTAAAGTGTTTCAACTGACGAATCTTGTGAATGTTGAAGATCAAGCATGTCCTGCCTTACGCACACTTAATTTCAAAGTAGATATAGTAAAGTGTACCTATCATCAACCAGTGCAAGAGTATGCATGTGCCTTGCGTAATTGCATACAGTTACAATGTTGGATCAAAGTACAAACATTAAAAGTGGTGGATGGTATATCCACATTGAAATTGTAACATGATTGGAAAATAAATATATACTACACAGGATGTGTTGGTTTTGTTTTATTTCATGAAATGAAACTCAAACAAATAGGAGGTAAAAGGTTTTTATTACAGAAAAACTACTCTACTACAAAAGGTTACATAGTATTACAAAAAAAAATTATTTACAATGTTGTTTTGTTTTCAGGATCTTTCTGACATGATTCAGTACAAGTTGATCATTCCGTTGTAAGTTGGTCTTTGAAAATGTTTTTAGAATATTAATATTACGTACTTTATAATAAATATAAACTAGACAGAATAAGCCACACAAAACGGAATCATCAGCTTGATACTGGACGTTATTCACACGATAAATACAGGAATTGCGCCGAAGAAAGTGAACAATGGATTTTGGCGGCTTTTGTGCAAGACTATCAAAATAGAAGGCACGATTATTTTTATTAATGACAATACAGGTCCAGTGTGTGCCTTGCTGATAAGACGGACTTAAATTAACAATTACAGCGGCTGGTGCTTTTACTATTGCAGGTAGGTGATTCAAAGAGTAAATGCCAGTTAATATGGTCGCACTGAAACAATCATGTAACACTGTCTTTAATATCTGATCAGTCCACATAGTCACACGGAATGACACTCTTCTTCATCATCTTCATGAAGTACACTGGGACTTGGGGTAATGGGTGTGGGGTTATATACACTTTTAGGTTCAGGGGTTACGTATTGTGATAAATCATGGAATGTTAAGTACTTGCTGTAACACAATGCTTCATATAATGCACATCGAAATGTATGAAACTGATGATGCCGATGTGCACAATGATTTTCAGGAAACAGTAATTTGGATGATTTTGGACAACGCAAATCTTCGAGATTCATAACACTTCGTCCCAGCATACGTTGCAGGAATTGTTGTCGCCGGTGTCCATGGGTGTAGAGTACAGGAATATGCTTTGTATAGTTGGTAAGTATGCGCTGAAGATCCTTGTATGCGACATCACCATCGGACCAGTCGACTCCAAAAATGTGCATAGCAAGATATTCGTTATCGAACTGGAGTGTTAATGGTAATTGGGAAATATCAAAAGGTGCCTTGAACATCCAGCTTTGAACTGTATTGACATCGGGATTCACAATGGCCAATTCTTTGACAATAAACTCTTCCTCACCAGTTTGCTCAAACGCCGAAAAGTGGATGATTGCCCTCATGGTACCGTCGTTCAAATGATGTAAACAGGAACTTACCCCCATCTTTTATACACTTACTGAGACAGAGTGCCAACTAATAATTTTAAAATTTAGTGTAAGTATGGTACATTTATTTATATACTATTGTCCGTATAGATATTACGATCTTTGTCGATCTGGATCAGGGAATCAAATTGTGCATAGACCACGCAAGTAATGGATTGTGGAAGACGCTCATTGAACCCTATTTTAATATTGACAGACGAATCTTTGACGACATCCCACGTAGAGTCGTCCAATGTATTGGTAGGTGATAAAATAAATGCATATAGCGTATAGCCATTTGGATAATCTTCCGGTGTAATGGTGTGACCGGCATTTTGATGAAATATACCAGTACCAGAAATCAAAGAATGATAACTTTGAATATACAAATTATTGGCAAAATTAGGTGTAAGGGGACTAGGAGGATGAAATTTAGATCCAACCTGCACTTGCAGCTTGTTAAGATTAAAGTGCTGGAAATGGAAGGGATTAAGATCGTACCGACCATTGAATGCAGTGTTTGAAACAAACCCGATAACAAGACCTTTAGGTACTTTACCTAAAAATAAATTATCCAGATTGAACGTAGAGACATTTTCAGGTATGGTATGTACACGTGTTTCTACACGCGTCATTGGAAGTTTGGCAGTATCTTGAAGCATAAAGCGATTTAGCTGAAGTGGAACATCAGCAGAGATTTCTACACGACGAGCATACAGTATGACTTCCTCCAATTGAACTTTATAATTAGAATCCTGTGCTGCCATAAGACAGAATGCATCTTTACTACGACTTGACTCGAACACTAACTTTATTGGGAAGAATACGATCCATTGTTGTAATATCCGTGAAAAGACGCCCTAGCATTTCAATAGAGGCACTACCAGCAACCATTGCACTACGTTTTTGAAATCCAACATTTGCATTACCTAATGTATTAAATTGCCCTCCGGTATCCTTATACCACAACGCCGTTTTCAAATGTGTATTGGTAGCATCCTCGGAATAATTGAGACCTGATTCAAAATAGGAGCGATAGGGATACGTACCATTAGATGAAGAAATGACTTTATCATTGAAATAAACATCAACTTGTCCAAACATAGAATGGAGAAAATTATTTACGGGTCGAACAATATCGGCCGCAACGGGAGGAGGTCCCGCTGCTGCTACGTGTAAATTGGAACCATCACCTCGCGTAACTTTACATTTTACATAGAGGTACAAAAAAGCGGGATGTATATACTCGGAACTATCTCCAGGTATAACGAATTCAATGGGTCCTTCGGAAGTGAGTGTGGAAATAGGTCGATATTCGACCATACGTGAAGATTCAACTGCAGTTTGTGTCATGGGAACAGATACCAAATCCAATTCATTGGTACAGCACTCTTTACTACCGGGGGTAAGGAACGACATGGTTGTTAAGTAAAAATATCTCTTGGTCTCGTACTTGAACGTTTACGGAGCTTAACAGGTGGTCCCACACGTCCAGGAGCTCTTCGTTTTTGTGCCCGTCGTCTACCACTACCGGTAAGCAACTGATTTAGTTTGGTTTCCGCTTTGTTTTTTAAAGCAGATCCTGCTTCCCGTACACGTGCCTTTACGGATTCTTTTACAGGTCGATTTTCCAACATATCCCCAGAAACTTGGATTCCTGTCTGTAGAGCTTGTCGTCCAACGGCTTTCGCACCTTGTTTAATGAATGGCATTGCAAATCGAAAGAGACCACGGAATAAACTTCCAATTCCATGTCCACGCTGGTAGACGGGTCCTGCGAAATATGGGATTCCACGTCCACGATGTATTACTGTCATTGTGGGAGACGTGTAAAGTGAAGTGTCACCGTCAATGTCCCGGATGCAAATGGCAAATTACGTCCTGCATGGTCCTTTAGTAGGATTTCAATGGTACCGAAACTTAATTTGGCCAGTGGAAAGTAATGAACGTTTTGGAATGTAATGGTTTGCACTTTACCGTGATTTGTATCACTCATGGCCACAATTCGAAGTAATGGCGCTTTTGTATCACCTACATATTGAGGTTGTACGAGATCCGTATACACAAACACTTGTTGTGGGTATCCGATACTTAGGTAAGGCTGTTTCTGTACAGTACCGATTTTTAAAATGTTAATATTGGGTTCGAATCCTAATTGCAATGCCAAGAGAGGCGATAGGCGTATGGCTTGAATATTAGGCGTGGTTTTGACATGTACCGTATTGGAATACGTAAATTGTATTGCCGGCGTAATTGTATTTAATTCATCCAACAATTGCTGGATGGTTGAATAATATCCCGATGTAATACGATGTTTTACTTTTGTTCCATCCGCTAAATCAAACCAAAAGATATTTTCCCCATCAAGAACATTTTGACAAGTAAGCGGAATATGAATTTCACCCAGTCCCACCATCCACGATGCATCATTTAAATGAATCCGATGATTTAGAATATTACGAAAATGTGTAGGTGTATTATTCGTATACGTATGTGTACTGGCATTTGAACTTAGCGTGACGTAAAAACTATCATCCGTACTTTCCGAAATCATGCTTTCCGTTTAAAGTGTAGTGTAATGCTTGACGTTCCAAATTGAAATGGCAATTTTCGACCGCGGTCGTCTTTTAAGTCTACATGTAATGTATCGAAATAAAGCTTTACCACTTTCATATAGTGCGGACGATCAAACATGAACGATTGCATTTGGCCATACTGGTAATCGTGCACACTAATTTTACGAACTAACTTACCAATATTAGGTTGTGTTTTGACCACATCAAGGCAAACATTAATTTCCGAAGGAATATGATAATCCAAATTACATGGAAAGGGTGCAGGGGTGCACTTGCATTGGACGGTAACGTCACATAAAATTCATCTACATGTTTTGGTGACGTCATGATGCAGACTGAACGGTTTGGCGTCGTACCCAGCTATTCATACTTGGAGGATAGCCTAACCATTTGACATAGACCCATCCTTTTTTACGTTTAAGAACTTTTTCAATAAGAAACGTTTTCTTTGTCCCTACAATAACACGTTGCAATTCGTGATTGTAAAAGCTTCCCTTGATAGGATCACCATTCCAGTCTTTGATTTTATAGGTGATGGGTGTACTTTTTACACAACGGTCAACGATAAAAATTTCACGCGACCATTTTGGTAAGTACCCCTTTTCCAATTTATGTTTATATTTGCTTACACGAACATAATCACCCGACTGCAACTTACATTTCCGTATGGTTTTAGATTTGTTTCCGTATAATGTTTGCTATACATGATTTACATTGGTATCATTTACATCAATAGGTGCCATTTTGATTGTGGAATGTCTTGTGTGATTATAACTATGTACGAGATCGGACAATACGTCAATGTACCGGTACGTATGTTCAGCCGTGAAGTACTTGTATATTTTTTCTTTTAATGTTCGGATAAATCGTTCAACAAGTGCAGCTTTCATTTCGGAATGTACACTATAATGATTGACACCGTACTTTTCAAAGACGCGTTTCACGTACTGGTTATAAAATTCCGTCCCTAAATCCGTTTGGCAGTGTGTTAGTGGTAATTTCAATGATTTTAAAATTTGTGTAATGGCTTCAGTGATAATGGTTCCCGTTTTGTTTTTGACAGGAATACAAGTTGCATAGCGTGAAAACACATCGATTGAACATAAAATGTATCTGTACCCATCATTATACTTTGTCACATTTTGCATATCTGCTAAATCCATTTGAAGTAATTCATACGGACCACTCACATAATATTGTTTGCGCGGAAACTTTTTACGTGCAGGTGCATGTAATGTATATGCATCCTGTGAAGCTAACCATTTTTTAATCGTTCCTTTGGGTGTACGTGTTTTTTGTTTGAGTTTAGCAATACTACCTAGAGATACTGGTTCCGTATACGTATAATACAATTTGGATAATGACATACTCACAAGTTATAAAATTTAAAGTTTCTTAAAATGTTGTTTGAACGTTTCTTTACCTTTGAACGAGGTTTCTTTGCTTTTTTGCTTACCTGTTGTTGTTGTGCACCGGCACCAAACTGGAAATTAATGAGTTCTTTTGGAATATTAATTTCATGAAGTAATTGTTTAAATGCCTGAATCCCGATTGGATTGCGTGGTGTTCGGCGTCTTACCACGTCATTGACAAGATCAATAATATTGGATCCTGGAACGAGGGTGTTATCAATGGTTACTACACCGGTTGGATCCCAACTGATACGATTGGATGCATGCAGTAGATTTAATAAGACTCCCGTTTTTCGACTTAGGGTTTTCGGGACAGAATCAAGAATCAATTGAAATAATGGATTTGTAGTACTAGTACTTTTGGTTGCAGCGTCCGATTCCACCAATGGTAGTGCAATGGGTTGATTTGCTGGAGGGATATGAGCCAAGTACCTATGCAATGCCTGTTGGTACAATTTCCATTTGGCCTGTGGTGAAAGATCCTTACGTGTTAATACATTTTCCATTT
>JAGDQP010024984.1:0-27354 GCA_022664845.1 Lepisma saccharinum
CTGGTAATGCCCACTTGCTCATCTACAGAATGATTAATATTCGTAATTTACGTTGGAACTTTTAATTACCCTAATTCAAAAGTAACATTCTCAAGCGAGAGATGCTCATGCAGTGTAAACTCTACTAAACCGCATTTCCTATATGTCCGCTATGATTTTCCCTTTTTGCACTGTACAAAGATCCCATGCTTACACCTAAACCTGCAGTAAAAAGCACAATACCAATACTCAAGCTTGCTATACCTTGTAACGTATATGACCCATCTACAATGATCCTTCACCATGTTGTACACATGTAGCCAGCACGTCGAATACGGCCATATTCCCTTAAGGAGGGTTTATTTTTTATTTCTATATACATTCTTGCCTAACATATTAAACTTGCTTCGTAAACACAAAAGATACAAGCATTGGCGTATTCATTTCCCTTGTGTCAGTTTCCTATAGCCGACTTGTGAGTTTTTAGCAGGGATTGCCAGCTGACAGTACGCTTAAGAACGTTTATTCTTAGTTATTCAACTATCCATGCTTTCAGTGTTGCCGTCGGTTCATCAACAAGAAAGATACATCCATTGTCTTTCATGCACATTTTAATGTCTGGTGAACAGCTTGGGACGTTTAGCTACGAAGGTTGGACACCGTGCAGTATGATCGAACACTACTTTTGTGTTTTATTATTCCTATTAGGCTGGTAAAAAATATAATTACACTCCATTCTACAGTCATCCCGTTAACAAGGATTTTATTTTCCTGTAGTGTACATGTCAAATTGCATTATACGCATTGTCCTATATTCTGAGGACTGTGATCGCCCTTTTCTATAAATTTGACATTGGTTATCTACCCGCTCAACCATTGCTACAGCATTCCCCCGCATAATAGCGTATTCAGGGATTTTCAGCATTGCTCGCCGGAGGGTGCTACAACCATCAAAAAATTTTATTCATACAGCGAAATAATATTTTATATTATTGCCAATAATATTTTATATTGGTCAACTGCCATTCACAATTCCGGAAATTGTAACAATTTATCTAAAGACCCATAACCCGTCAGACAGTGTTTAACAACTAATTATTATTTTATATGTGTAGCGTTGTCAGTGTTTAACGATCATTCACAATCCTATGATTACACCAGCCAATTCCGTATGACCACTAACGTTGGTACTTGTTTCCGCTATTCTTATAGAGCTAGTACTATTCAACACGTTTATTCCATTAAAAGTATTATCCCTCTGCGTAACTAGACTGCGTGTACAACGCCCCCAGTCTACCCTTAGCAAAGCCGATAAATGAGCTGCATCAACCTAATACAGACATACACTGCTCATGTTCCTAGTTGCAATTCTAATTACCCTCCAGTAACGTAATCCCCACCATCAAAAAGATTCCCGGTTCAATGCATGCACAAAAAATGTTCAAGAACGTATGGCTACATACCCACGGGGACTGGCAAGCATCTTGCATATACACACGATCGCGTTGCTTGCTTCACTGCAATGCCATGAACAGGTTAAGATCCTCCAGCCAGAACGAAGGCGGAAATTGACGGTCTTGACCGAAATTAATATACAATATATTACTCCGACAAACATTATCCCTTCTCTTAACATGTCCGATCAACAATATATATTTATTTTCTTCCTTTTTCGGGTAACATACGTTCATGAACATCATTCATCTTATTCAGGCTTCATTACCTGCTCTGACACATCCCTTGTCACTGGACAGACTGTTACGACCCCTTTATTCTTCAGCCTCAAAGTAACCGCCAATCTCCCATTCTTTATCTTTTTCTTTTTAGAAAAACTGTCAACTTTAGTGTTGTAGTCTTCTTCCAAAAAATGACAAACGACTGCGCTTCCCCCACTACGTAACACAGTCCTTTCGCAAAACCATCCATCAACGTATTATCCGTCAGCGCTGTCACCTACTCATACTCTTTTACAAAGCACCCTCCCAAGATCATCAATCTTGCCTTTGTGTACCATAATCCTACATGACAGGTGAACATGGTCGTTTTGCGAACAATAGAGGCCGTATTACAAAGGGTACCTTAGTTCTAGGCCCACATCTACTGTGGTCACAATGAAGGAATAAAAAGTAAAGTAATACCTGACTTATCAATGACGTGGCCTACGTGAATGATACGGCACAATTCCGGAAAAGCGATATAAAAGAAAATAAATAAAGAATAACAACTCATTACTCGCGTGAAGAAAAAGCACTTTGAAAAGAAACATGTAACCAATGAGTAAGAATAAAATTGATGGAAGAGGAAAAGATTTTAAAAAGGTCAAATGAAAACTAACAAAAGAATTTGGGAGCGAAAAACTAATCCTGGTACCTGCTTTTGTTCGCATCATCCATCCCCTTTTCTTTTCTTTTCCTTTGAACGGACTCAAGAGCTTTGACTCATTCGTTTGCTCTTTAAAGCTCTCTCTCTCTCTCTCTCTCAGAGAAAGAATTCTTAACAAAAATTTGAAGAAAGAAACTTTCGCTGTCAAAAGCAATTGAGTTTTCTGTCTTTAATACACAAAATATAAAAATAGTTACAAGTGAAAAGATTTTCTAAAAATAAAACCTTCGTTCTGAAGAACGGTAAATTCCGTCTAAATTCATCATATTAAAACAACAGTATCATAGCGTGATCATCATTAACTAGAGTGTACAAAAAATAATACAAAAAGAATGTGTGTCTATTAAAAGAAAAACTAAAAAGGGGGAGTGGGTTATTTAAATAAAATACATATCAAAAGAATAATTAAACATCACAAATATTTAACATTTGGCGCCGTTTAAATAGCATTGTTCCAAAATTAAAGTTACAAAGAACACTCGTAAGCTAAATTCATAGCATCCGAGCTGCTAACAAGAGGCAATATGTTAAGAGGCGTAACTAGAAGCCTAACAAAAGCACTAAATTCGTATATTACTAAATTCTTAGGAATTACAGGTCCCAAGGTATTCAAACAATGTAAACACAATTAATAAATCTGTTCAGTGAGTGCATAATCGACAAAATATCCACAGGAAAACAAAGCACAGATTCAGGGAAATGACAACCAATTACACATTCGATCATTCAAATTGCAAGAACAGACCTAAAGCTGAAAAGACAATAACAGTAAATACCGTGTACATTATAAGGAATACATAATGTTAATTAATAAACATTTTTACATACAACTCTAACAAATTACCATAAGCTATAAAAATTAATTTAATCATCAGGTAACAGTGTTCAATGCTCATACTTGCGAAAATAATATTTTCCAGTCAATACAGTGTTTTCATCGGTTCTTTGACAATGCAGTGTTGCGTACGTGTACATATAGCGGTTTATTACTAAATTTATTACATTAAATCTAGTGATTTCTTCTTAATGGAGGTTAGTATATAAAATAAATAAAATAAAGTAATCACCTTTCCTACTATAGAATACTATAGAACTAACTATCACTCGATACACCTGTAAGGTAACAGGCAACGAGAGAGTGAGGACTACGTAAATTCATCGCAAAAAAGTATTTGGACAACCCAATACTACTCTCGAAATAAATGTTCTAGGTATCCTTTCGTGTACAAGAGCAGTCTACGTAGTGTATTGAAGCAATCCACACCGCGTCAGGAAAGCCAAGCTTGTTTGCAAGCCATGCTTTATCATTGGATACATTATAAAGAAACATAAAACAGAGCAATTATTGCGGGATAGAATCCATTCTGGCCAACCAAGAAAACTAACTGCGCGAAATGAAACCTACATTCTTCATTTTGTGAATAGAACTCAAAGAATTAGTGCTAAAGATTTGGCTCCTTCACTCGCCTAGGATATGATAGTTAATGTTACACCAAAAACAATCCAATATTCTTTGAATAAATTGGGATTTAGAAGATGTGTATCCAGGGTATGAATACTGGCTACTCCATTAGAAATTACACAACCCCAAATCATAACAGACTCTCCAACATTTTTACCAACTGAAGCAATGTTCTGCTTTCTGAGAGCTTCATTCTTCTTTCGTCACACGTCCTGATATCCATTACTACAATACAAGTTTATCTTCGTCTCATCCTAGAAAAAGAACTCTTTTTTTCTTCTTTTTTTTTCAAAATTCCAGGCACTCATATTTAAATTTTTATGAAAATTAGAAGTTCTTCTTTCTGCTTTCTTCTGAAGCTTGGCTATGTATCAGTACGTTTTACCTTCGGCACGTAATTTGAAATTAAAGTGAGCAGTTCCAATGTTGTTCAACTCACTCTGTTCTCCATGCTGCTGCTACTTATCCTGACACGGTGTGGATTGCTTCAATACACCACGCAGAGTGATTTTGTACACAATACGGTACCAAAACATTTCTTTCGAGAGTAGTATGGGGTTGTCCAAATACATTTTTGCGATAAATTTACGTAGTTGTCACTGTTTCGTTGCCTGTTACCTTACAGATGTATCGAGTAGTAATTACTTGTATAGCATCTAACGTATCCAAATTATCATAAAAGGACAAAAGATTTCGAAATGGGCCACGTTTTACGTGTGATAAGTCTGTTTTTCCTCTTTGTTGAACTTATCCAAATATTGTTTCTATCACTGTAGGTGAGATAAAAGCTTCTTGAAGCATGCCTGTTGAGATAGAGAACCGAGAATTAAAAGAAGAAAAACGGTATTTTCCAATAAGGCAGTAGCGCGGCGGAAGGGTGAGCCAGACAGAAAGGAACCACATTTGGAAAAGCTGAATAACTCCACTGCATAGACTAACATCAGTTTCTGTTATTTCCTAAATTTACTTTCTAGTAACAGTATAAACTGTGTTCTTATTAGTTAGAACATAATATGCTTTAGTGAATTTTTTTAACGTTATACAAACATAGTTAAATTCTGTAATAGCTTAGTCTGGGGAAGCCTTCATAATGACTATATGTATACTATTATACGTGTTTTTTTTATGAATATACAATATTTGGCAAAATCTGAATTGGATTTGTATCATAGACTATGTGCCTTCTTAGACCCTTATCTGGCAGCAAAAAATATCTGAATGCCCCCCCCCCCCCCCAGCCACACAGAAATCGGCGCCCTTGCCCATGCCCCAGCCGGGATTCGAATCCGGGACCTTCGAGTCGCTGGCTTAGCGCCCTAACGCACGAGTAGTCATATACACACGACTACCAGGTCGGCTTATGACGCGCGAAGCCCTTGTAGCTAGATACAAGTAGTTTCCACTGAACATACTACACATATTAGCCCAAATATAATAATCTTCCAAACACAAGTGAAAGGAAATACTGATTGAATTCCCAGCATGCAGGCTTCAAATCCCCAATGATCACACTACAAGAAGTAGCTGGAGTCAAATCACATGTTGCTTTGGCAACCGAAACTGTAGGCTAGTATCTATCTGGTTTTCTCGATTTAAATAGAGAAATAGATAGATTATTCAAAATTTTAGGTATCTTAAATTTCTGTAAATAATAATGCCATCTTTGTAGATAAGTTTTGAATAATAGTGTGATAATTTTGCGTAATATATTCGCTCATATGCTTCATCAGATCAAGCAACTGATCCCTCAACTATCAGTACCGGTTCCCCTTGAAAAGATTTTGATTGATGACTGGTCTGGGTTAAATCAGATCTAATATATGCCGTTTCACGTTACCGTTTCTCTATTACTATTCCATAATAATCGCCGAAAGCTATGTGCGAAATTTGCGGCGAGGTAATTCAATACATATATAAAGGATGTTGAAAAACAACACTGACATATCTACTTCACGAAATTCCTGATATGAAAATAAAGAGAAAAAAAGGTATAGACCATCGACGATGCATAAATGC
This sequence comes from Lepisma saccharinum, assembly GCA_022664845.1. Classification (NCBI taxonomy): domain Eukaryota; kingdom Metazoa; phylum Arthropoda; class Insecta; order Zygentoma; family Lepismatidae; genus Lepisma; species Lepisma saccharinum. The sequence continues at coordinate 5,840 of JAGDQP010024984.1, forward strand.
TTCGTTTTGGCGCTATATCGTTCCGAAAGTGTAGGAAAATGAACTCTAAAGCTTGATGATTCCGATACAATTAAGAGTAGAACTGGGCGGTTTGGCTCCCTCAAAGACTTGAGACCTGCTCTATCCAAAACTGCATATTCCAAAATTATGCAATAAATGCGCAAGGGATGGCCCAAAGGATCTAAGGGATTCCCAGACATTCTCTGAAGTAAATGTGGATAGAAATAAGCACAAATAAGACGACTTTCTGTATGAGTAGAGATGATAAACGTAATCCCTTGCATCTAACAAACCAATGACAGTCTCTTTTATTAATAAAAAGTACAACAAATTCTTTTGCCCAGACCCATCCTTAAGGATTTCGGCTGGCCACGGGCCTGACGTACTTACTTTTCATAAATTTTTCACACAGTTCTCGCCGACGTGCACACACACATACACTTCCACTCAGTGCTGTCAGTTGGTAAGAGCAAATTTCCCGCCCGAAACCCTAAAATTTCCCGATCAGATGCAAATTTCCTCGGTAGGTAAAAATATCGAATTTGCAATGCTACACAGAAAAAAAAAAAGTATTTAAAATTGAGAAAAAAGTTATCTGGGCACCAAGATTTTTTTTTTTTTGTCGAAAATGAAATTTTAGGATTCTTATTTAATAAACGCCGGTTTCTCACTAATCTTTCGAAACTAATATCTTCTCATTTTAAATTAAATTAGAATGCTGATATCTCATTTGTAAGGAAATTGTTTCTCGGTGCATAGTTAACCTTTTTGTCGATCTTAAGAAACTGCTTTTTACCATGCACTCACTATAATATGGTGTGGAACTGTTTTCTATCTTTTAATATGAAGTCTACTTTATATAGCGATGACTACTGTATAGTTAGATTAGACATTTTGGGAAAGGGAGTATTAAAACTGAAATAATGTGTATATACATATGGTGAATCTTGCAGTTTAATTTTGAAATGTACGTTATTAGGAAATCTACACTTTATCGAGCCGACATAATTAGTATCTGATTTCATTATATTTTCTTTCTTTGTGGCTATATTCTTGTTTTATTCCTCGTAACTATGACATTTTTTTTAAATTAAAATGAGAATACTCATTGTAAATAATTAGCACAAAACATAAAGAATGCACGCAGGAAGTACAACAAATATGTTACACAAGTTCTAGTTTTAGTCCCATCTGTGAAAAATATGCTTAGTAATCCTTCATAAAGTATATTAAAATAATGGGTGAATAGCATATTGAACAAAATAGCACTATGTCGGATAACGTTAATTATGAAGAACGGTCTTTCAAACCATCTCCTATTTCCTACTGCAGAACATATAACAATGCTATAACCTTATAACCGTACAACGATGTACACTAATCTCTTCTGGTGTCTTCAGTGTATTGTAGCCACCAATGAAAGATTAGATTTATTTTCGTCAGATAAGTGGATGAAACACACACGCAACGAATTCATGGTTAGTAAAATCGCACATTATGTTACATTGGTTATTCGAATTTCTTTTACCGAACGATCGTAGTTCAGTTAGTATAGCGTGGATTTTGCATTCGGGAGGTCCTGAGGTCAATTCCAGTGGACGACCATACTGACAGTCCTTTTCTTTCTGTCAAACCAGGCAAATACCGTTATTGTACCTCCAAAATATGCCCTGGGCGACTCCTTCATGTATCCTTTTTCCTATTCTGTCTTGACCTGTGAGCCATAGAAACCTAAAGGCCATAGAAACCTAACATAAATTCAGTAATAGACTTTTATTTATAGTAAGTAACCTTAATATTGTTGTGCATACAAAATAATAACATTTCTTCTTTGTTTTACCTTTTTTTTTTTTACATATGTATATTTAAATAACACACTGTGTTAGCTTTGAAGAAACTTACTATCAATCGCATAATTAATTAATTAATGACGAACTGTCAAAGGAAAATTGAGAAAAACAAGTTACGAAAGAACATCCATTTGTAACTCTAAAACTTTGTTAAATTTTCTGAACATGCACGTCACTAAACAGTTTGGTCAACATGTCTCAAGATATAAACCTACTTGTAATTCTAATGTCCTTTCTGTTTACTCTTTCCGAAGAAGTGGTTCTGGTTACATAGTGAGCAAACAATGACTCTGGAATTCGAGCCTTTGTGGAGAAGTGTCATATGGTATTTCAATACCCGACGGGCATGACTCGGTTTCTGTCGCTTGGAGAATGGAGAACGCTGGCGCTGCTTCCGACCGAAGCGAGAAGAAGCATCACCATCTCCCTGGATTCGACCTTCACCTGAACCTTCAGCGTGCATGACGTCATCCAGGAGGAGATGTGTAGGGAGGGAGCACGCATGGAGAAAAGAGAAAAAAGAACTGGAAGATCAGGCTCCAGGATAGATTCTCATGAGGGCGTCAGGTTAGCATTCCACGCTTGAGGAATGTGCGGCCGACCTCCTGGAGCTGGAGATCATCTTTAAAGGTGCCCTTGTACTACACATACACACCCACAAATACCTTCTTATTTTTATTAAGTTCCGTAGGAGAAAGAATAAGAACGTATATTACTTCAGGTGATATTTATATGGAAGATACTTGTTGGTAACAGAAAGCAAAATGTGTGGGCGATGACCACCGGTTCGCCGAGAGGTTCGCTTACTTCCTTTTTCCTCAGTCACACCAGGTAAATGCTGTGATAATACCTTCAAACTAGGCCCTGGCAGACTTCCTTCTCCAATCCTTTCCGTGTCCTATCCCGGGCGAGCCAGGATTGCCCAAAGGCCATAAATAAATTAAAATTCTAGCTTTTAGAAAGGCATCAAGGAAAATGCAGTTAATAATTGTCAATCATTCTTCTTCAATTGTATATTTCTTGTTTGTTTTCACTTCATATCACTGAATACACTTCCATTATTTCGTAATGAAACTAAGGAAAAACCAGGAAAGCAATCAATCTAAACTTCTCAGCAAGTAGTTCAATACATATTTTGAATTTTCAGTTATTGATTACAATTACAAACATTTAAAAATAAATGCGCTACGCCACTGTTGTGTTTCTGTTTATTGGAGTTCTAATGTGTGTCTACCAGTCTTTCTACCCAAACAACTATCCACTTTCAGCAGCACATTTAAAAATTAATTATCTCAAGACATTTCTGGTCGAATTTTATATTTTCGACTTAAATTAAACCTCAAGTTTTAGGGACGATGCTCCTTACAATGAATATTTTCCATAGTTAGGAAGGAGGTAAGATGCCTCAGAGTTCTATTGTAGATACCTTCTCGGCATTTTTACGATGGGACTCTGGGAAAATAAGCTGATGTGATTTCTGATAGTTTTCTTTTGATAATATCTAAAGAAAGGGCCTGAGTTAAAGATGCCTGAAAGCGATAAATAGTTTAAAATTCAATATTTAAAGGAAGACTAAGGAATTAATGTCGGAATGTATGTTAAACGGTCTTTGAGGGACGTGTGAAAATTATTACTATTTAAAAAAGTTGAATTCATCATAATCTATTTTACAACCTATGCCACTTCCATTCATGGAGGTGGTTATTTTTTAAACTTTTTGGATTTTGCTATAGGTTTGAACGCATCCCACACGTCAATCTAACTTCTAAATATAGCTTGTGGCACAAGTTCAATGGAAGATGAGTACATCAATGGGCTAACACTTCCGATATTGGAATAAAATCTGCAAAGTACAGTATTTGGTATTTCTGTCCAGTTATAGCATTCTACAATGATAATGTTGTCTCTGGTAGTTAATCGTGTAACTTCTGTAAATCAATATTGATTTAATTTATATTTAGAAACTAAACTTAGTTTTGTCCTAACTGCTAAAATTATAATAAATAAATAATAATAACCACAGGCGTTACTAATCGATAAGTCCTGAGCCTGCCCCAACGTCATCTGTCCGCGGTTGGTGGAAACATATATTTGAATTCTGAAGACGCGGTTATCTTCTTGTGTAATTTAATGTCTTGTGTCTTGAGTAGAAACTCCACAAAATATCAAAACAATTTAATATCATATATTTTAGCTTTTGTAACAACTACCATAAATTCTGTAAAGAAAATATCATATACTTCGGATTTTACCCAAAATGTTGATAATTATAATTTGTTGAACGACGACCGGTTTTTACATGGATGACGTATCTCCGCTATAACACTATAATGTTTAAAAACCAAAATAATTTTCATTTTAAAATTTACAAGGCACTACAGAATACTGATGTCAGCGGACGCGAAAAACCCTATAATTTATAAAGAAAGAAATAACTATAAGGATTTTCATAAAACTGATTAGTGATAACAAACACAGAACTACGTCTGTGCATACCAGTGTATTGAGCCAGTGTATTGAGAATCGGAATATTCTGAAATTTCTCCCATCCATTTCAGCTTAGTTATTAGCTATTTCAAGTTCTCAAGAAGCAATTGCAAATTAAAACTTTATACTAACTATGGTAAAGGTAAAGTAAAGGTATCCCCTGTGCAATACGTATAATGGGAGATGTGGAAGTAGCGCTCCACACATACTCGACCACCGACACGAAGTGAGATGGAGTGGTCAGTCCTACGCTCGACCACCTTTACCTCCCAAAGTGCTTTGGGTTACCTAGGACGCTCTAGGATTCACTTTGATAGGAGGCTGAGTGCACCTCAGTGCAACAGGCGTGGGAACACTGCGAGAAAAGTTTCCAGCGTCCTGGGCAGGATTTGAACCCCGACCACCCGATTCGTAGTCAGACGCTCTACCGCCTGAGATGGGACACATAGATATTTAAACAGATTACTTGATAGTTAGAGTTTCTAAATATTGGTACCCGTAGACTTTTCATTGCTCAAAGTAGGCTCGTAGTAGTCGATATTTTTGGACTTGCGTTAACTTTTCTCCTCATTCAATTTATGGCCAGTAGACAACTCAGGCCGGGATATAGAGTATACGAAAGGGTGTGGGCAGGAGTCGGCCAGAGCCTAAGTTGAGGGTACCATCCCACATTTGCCTGGTGTGATCAGGAAAAACCCTGAAAGAAACCTATGGCCGGCCGCTGGTTTTAAACTCAGGATCTCCCGAATGCAAAGCCAACGCTCGACCAACTGAGCTTCAGTCGCTCGGTTTAATATTTCGTTAATGTTTGCTGACGCCGTCATTATACTACCGGAAACATCAACTAAAAATAAACTAATAGAATCTCAAACAATTGGCATTGATTTGGACCCGGTACTTCATAGATGGGGGCTGAGTGAAGTTAGCCGTCCATTTTACTGGCGCTTTTACTAGCCTATCAAATCCTCCTAGCGACTCCCATATTATAGATAAAGTTTTGGTTGAAAATGAAGTGGTGTACGGCAGGCTAACTTTACAAGGGTATTTCTCGCTTCCAAAATGAAAGAAAAAAAAAGTCACGGTAATGAGTGAAAAGGAAATCACGCTTTGTCATAAGAGTAGATTCGTAAATCCTATAGTTGCATACATATCCCTGTGATGCTGCCTGCATACACTCGTATGGAAGACAAGGCATGGATAAAACACTTGCAGTTGACGTTCACTTAGTACTTCAGTTCGTCGTAAGATGGAACCACATGACATTCATAGGGATGCATTTTTATCTACATAAAGTTCATCGCTCAGTCAGGATTGTTTTTTCTCTGTTCTTCCAGAATTATTGCTCTCTTGCATTCCTGTCGCTCCCACCAGCATCATCCAGGCCACTTTGGTCCAGGTTATCCCTATGTTACTTCAGCTCACGGAAATCACAGAGGAAGTATCCTGATCTATGGCTGATCTCTGCTGAAACAGTTTTGCTGTTTCGAGATGATCGGTGATTGAAATCCAAACTACTATTTCACAGGCCAGGCTCTTCCAGTGAAGTGAAGGTCATTCGGTAGGTGTGTGTGTGTATTGGACTGGAAAGATGTGTGAGAGCGAGTTGAGTGGGTGTGCGTGGTAAAGATGGGGGAGGTGAAAGAAAGGTGGGAGAAATGTTTTTCTCTTCTTCTTCTTCTTTTTTCGTTTTATTTTAGTTGTAACAAAATTCCTGTGACGACGACACAAGCAAAGCTCCTTTATGAAACGATTGCATTGCGTGCTCTTCTTATTATATAGCGTGACTGAAAGATCTCCTTTTAGATAACCTGTGTGAGTAGTCTGTGGTCGCCTGTGACATATTCCTTCTTCACGTACTTAGGAAGAAGGGGGAAACGGCTACAAAGAAACTGCTGTAGTTTATGTTGCGTAAAGGTTCACACCAGTTAAAGATTGCATGTTTGCATCCGAAACACGCGAATTGGCCATACGACGAGGAAGAAGAAAAATAGCAAGATTAAAGATATGTGCAATCAAGCGCATTACACCGTGTGAAACGGATTGCGATGTCACAGTCTTTTTTTTTTTAACTAAGATTTTTGCTTTCTTTGGAAGGAAAAAAGGACGCCATTTTATGCATGTGTAATAAGTCAAGAACAGTCGTAAACCAACCCATGTCTGGTGGGCAATTTTATACCATTTACTATGCAGTCTTATCGCAAAAATAACGTATTGTTAATGAGTTTCGTTTTTCTTTTTTTTCTTTTTTTTTTCAAAGAATAACTTTTTTTTATTGAGTTATGAAAATTTGATACGAAACATCCTGCAGGGAATATGATTTCATATGATTATCATGCGTGTTAACTTCCTTCACGAATTTTCCTTAAAGGGGCTCTTTTTTTCCTTTTTCTCTCTCTATTATTTCGCTATCTTTTATTAATAATTCAAGAGTTCTGTGTGGGCGGTAATTTCCCTACTTTTTTTCTTCCACGTGTGCTGTTATTATTCGTATACACACTGGACGTTTGCAATCAAGAAAGTGAGTGAATAAATACAGTTATGTATCTTCTTGGGGTTTCGTCGTGATCTGTTAATTTTCCACACAAATACAGGGCTAGTCAAAAATAATTTAACTATTTCAACATGTTATTATTTACAATAGATTTAAAACAAAGCTACAGTTTGTATATAGATGTGTAAAACAACTGTGAAAGGTTGCCCGGCAAACTCACAAGTAAGCTTCTTTGGTCGCCACACAAGAAAAGCAAAAATTGTGAGATCGGGAGATCTAGGAGGCCTCTTCGAAATTCGAAAACGTAAGATGCTTTCTTCTCTCGTGTAGCTGGCATATTGGAGCAGTGCCGACTTCTGGTGATAAAGAACTAGCGTGTCTGTTTGGAAGAAAAAACTTACGATGTCTTCCTGTCAATTCATCCCTTCACAGGACGTATTCAAATCGTTCAACTTCTTTTGATTAGCCCATTATTACGCTTTAAGACAACTTCCTATTCTCTGGTGCTTCTGTATAGGACTACTAACATTTTCTTTGAAATAGCGTCCTTGTTTTATGGGCTTCGACGAAGTTCCAGCCCAAGATTTCTCTCACGGAAATCACTATACTACTAGGTCGCTCCTCGCAAACGGGTGATTATGGAATGTTTTCTTACGGAACCATCATTTCTAGTAGAAGCTGTCCTTTCTCATAAGTTGTTTTGTAGGGAGCAGAACTAAATCTGCATATCTAACAGAAAAGATTATCACTTCCACAACAAAGGAACCAAGTTTTATAGTCACTAAGATAAGAGGAGTTTTCTGTTATTTCTTTCATATAGTACCTAAATTTTCGCAGGAATAGGAGCCAGAATTTCAAGATTACTAGTCCTACTAGCCACTACACTACGGAGGCTTGATATACTAGTTGTCTTCAAGTTCTTAATGGGTTCGAATTTCGGCGAGAAAAAAGTAAATTTAAAAAGGAAAGCCTGTACTCCAGGAAGAGAACTCTTTGAAATATACAGTACTACCCTGCCATACCATAATTCATAGGACACACACCTGGTAATAGGTTTACCGACCTCGAGCCTGAAGAAGACTTAACTGCGTATGGAGTCTCCAAATGTACGGAGTCCACTCAACATCCCATTATAAGCTTACTTTCGCATTCTTAGGCGACAGATCCACAACTCTAATCGACTTCTCCACAACCTTCCACAGGAGCTCAACGGGGTTCATATTCGGACAAGTATGATGAAACGGCGAATTGACTTACCCCTCGTTGGTACATGGGAAGTCCAGGGATGGATGTAGATAGTTTCCAACTAGGAGCATTTAGCGACGACCTGCAGAAACCCTTTCTAGATATATCAGAGGTCTATTTAAGATTATCTCGCTTCACACTTGTATGGAACCAACACTTACCTGCAAGCTGACCGGTGCATTCATTCTTGACTGCTGGGTCCTAGCTTCGTGTGTCGACGCCATAACTGAAATATTCGATCAGCACGCAATGGGATTCCTCCACGCTATCTTCGATTATATCGTAATCTGAAAAATGTTGAGTTTATTGTCGGTGAGCTCTTGCCCGCGAGCTAATTTATTATTACACCACATTCTTTACACTATTCACTGGTCTAAAAAGTGAATATGAGGCAAATTAAAGGATGGATCGTATCGCCAAGCTCCCTATAGTAAAAATAGCACTAAACCCACCATCAGAAATAAATTATAGAAACAAATTATAGGAACAAATTCAGAACAAATTATAGGAACAAAATTTCGGATTTCGGTCCTGCTGAAGTTTTTCGTTAATAAATCACTATTCCACACAATGGTCAATCTGAATACTTCACTACCATAGTGCTGTTACCGCCCTTAAAATTCATTTTATCTTATTTATACTCCACTACATTCACTTGTATGGATAAGGTTTCAGTTCTCGCTCTATGAATGGTATCAAGACGAGACCGGGACTGGTTTGGGTTGCAAGAGACTTATTTTGAAATTTCTTGTTTTTTATAATTTACAATAAGAGATTTCATACGATCAGGGGTGTTTCTCAGTCCGATGGTTCAGGACCCGGAATAGGGTAGAGCCTGAAATGTAAACCAAAGCACCCTAGGCAAATTGCAATTGCGTATAGTATGTATTTGTGTCCGGATCCAGAACCTTTTCAAGAAAATAATTTAAAAAAAAAAAACTCATGCATTCTTACTTCATAAAAAAAAAACCTTACTTCATGATTCTAATCCCAATTTTTTAATACTTTCTTGTAGAGTCGGGGACCAGGAAGATCTTAGAGAGGGACCTGGCATTCTCTAAGCAAATTCCTGCTTTGATTGCCCAGCGCGAAACAACGTCAGTAGATGTTTATGGGAATAGAAAAGTTGTGACCGATTTCCCCATTACATCATAGCAAAACAAAATCGATGTTTGTAAAATCACACAACAAAGCTCGTTGCAAATGTGGATTTTTTTTTAACGAGAAAAAAAATGTCTTTGTTCCGCGCTGAGTATCGACCAAAAGAGTGAGAAAACATGCAGCCCTATTTTTAACCGAAGGTCAATGCTGTTCCTTCCCTCTGTTCTGCTTATCCTTCCATGTACCTGTACCAGCAGCAGTAATATTAACAGAGGAAACGGATGGTTTCCACCGATTCTCGGGGAAACCGGCGCACAGCGGAAACAACGAATCACCACACAGCTGCCACTTCACCTTTGACCTCCGCTACGCTCCACGCACAAGCAGAGCTTGAAACCGAGAGGATTCGTTATCTACTGCAATTCAAAAAGAAAAGCACTGTACTCGTATTATTAGAAGAAAAAATCAAGATGATAATGAGGAAAAGAGCGGGGAAGTTTAATTTCCGTGCACCTTCTCGCCGCTTTCCTGAAAGTCTTCCTTCCTGTTCTTGTGATAATTACATTTTATAGGTCAGACCGATGGGTGTGGCCTAAGCCTGTCGCATGTGTGAGGAATGACGTGACCCGGCGAGCATTCACCTGTTTAAGGTATAGTGGCTACCGCCTTTATTTATAGTTACCATAATCGACATTCTCCTGGTGAAACTGAGGCAAACTCTGCAAAAGCTCAACCATATGACTGGAAGCAGAACTCAAACCTGCATGCCTTTCCACCGTCCATTCGAATTTGGTAACCCTAACCATTGAGACTAGATGCTCTTTAGATAGAAGCTACCATAAATTACGGAACACATTGTTAGATATGTCGGGATATATAGGAACCAGATCTCATCCTCAAGGGCGATAGAGCTCACTCAGTGCTAGAATATACGGCAGACAACTTGGGAAATCCAGCTTCGATTTCCAGTCAGTAGAGTAACCAATTTATCAGGGCACTTTTAATTCTCCGATTTGTATATTAAACGCGCATGACATTTTATGATGGTGACAGAGAATTAGACTGTGGAATCTCCAACCAAGACTCTTAGCGATTAAATCGCAAGTAGGAAGATAAACTGGCTGTCTTTTCTAAATTCAAATACAAGAGACTCAACCAAACGACGAGGTGGTTGGGAGCTTGTCTTTCTGTTCTTCCAGAGCGGGTTTTAAAACACTTCTCATTGGACTAGAAAGTTGAAATTCGGTATGATGATTCGATGGCAGGTTGAAAATTGTTAAGAAATCGTTCAATCTGGACATAATGGTTCGTTGATTTTCCAGCAATGAAAATTCTCGGATATCCAGCGGGATGTATAGATGTATGAAGAGGGCTCGATAGCACCGGAATCATTGCACCAATGTCTTCTGCCTGCTCTGCAGCAGCGACTTTTACACAACACTACCCTGAAAGTAATGACGTTTAGCAGTGATATACACACTTCTACCAGCGTTCATATTGTGAAAACAGTCTTGCAGACCATTTTCTATCACCTGCTTCAGAGTGCGCGTCGCAAACATCTTTACCTCTTTCGCTGAAGTGAATCATTTGGGATCCGGAGTAGGGATGTCAACGACTCGCTCGACTCGAGTCGGTGCTCAGTACCTACTCCAGTCCTCTGTTGTACGTACCTTGCTCCAGTCGAGTCTAGTCGGTGCTCACAACTGCTCGAGTCGGCGCTCACTATGTGCTCGAGTCGCAGTGTTGCCAACAGCTAGAGAATTTACCAACTAGAATCTTAGTCAAAAACAACTAAAATCATGCTCTAAAGAACCAGAATTTATTTTGTTCCGTTATAATAGTGCAAAAGATATTTAAGAAAAGTTTAATAGTTTAAAACGTAGTTAACTCAATTTAAAATGAATGTTTTGTAAGTTTTCATCAATATAATCAACAGTGACTTCATCAGTGGGAGTTAACGGAGCAATAAAGTTGAACGAGATGGTTGTGGAATTTGTCTGCCTCCGTTGTTGCGCTTTTTTTTTTCAGGATTAACAAGAAATTCAAAATTGTGACAGCATTTATTTCCTTTGTGTAAGCCAGCAGATATTTCCAAAATAGAATTCGACATGTGTATACTCATTCTACTTCATTATTACTATTATTTAACAATGTTGAGTTGATCAAAAACTTCTGTGTTGGACCCAGTAAAACAAGCCTGGAAATTACAAATTCTTCTAATTTTCTAAATAATGAATTTTCACCACTAGCAACACAATAATTGAAGAGCCCATACAAATATTGACTATGGCGTTTGTATTCCGTTACACTATTGTAAGTTTTCGCCGTAGAAATTCCATTTTAGTGTTAAAGTTACCATGTAAATAAATAGGATATTACAAGCAGAGGAATTAAGAGTCCCTAAGAAAAAAATGCTCTTCAAACTGAAGACAGAGACTTTTCTGAGGGTCTCAATGCTATTAGGCAATCATTGTTGAAGTTGTTTCATTAACCACAAACAAGTTTTCAGACTTACTTTCCTTTCCATTTTCTCTTGTCCTTCTTCAATACCAGATTTCCTTGATTCTGTCAGTATCCTCTCAAACTAATAAACCGTGCATTAAGATCTAATTGCTCTTCTAATATATGTTTAAGAAACATTTTTCAACTGGGTACGTGGAATTGAAGAAGAAATATACAATAATCAACCACTATTTAAAACAAAAATCATATTAAAATTTATTTCTCAAACAGTTTAATAAACTAGATTACAACCAGGTAACATTTTTAAAAGACTAGATTTAACACTAGCAACTAAATGGCTATTTCCCCAACTAAACGGTCTTTCAAAAAAACTAGATTTAGTTCAAAAACAACTAAATTGGCAACACTGTCGAGTCGAGTCGGCACTCACTATGTGCTCGAGTTGAGTCGAGTCGGCGCTCAGTAGGTGCTCGAGTCGAGTCGAGTCGGTACTCAGAACTGCTCGAGTCTAGTCGAGTCGGTACTCTGAACTGCTCGAGTCGAGTCGAGTCGGTACTCAGAACTGCTCGAGTCGAGCCAAGTCGGCGCTCACTATGTGCTCGAGCCGAGCCGAGTCGCTGCTCAGAGAGACTCATCCTGCGACTCGGTTACAGTGAGTCGAGTTCGAGCGACGACTCGACTCGAGCGTTAGACTCACCGCTCGAGCCGAGCGGATTGCCATCCCTAATCCGGAGAATGCGGAGGCTGAGGAAGGACAGGTATGTTTAACATGAAACTGAAGCTCACTCGCTGCTCTTGAAGCGTCATGTTACTCCGACAGCCTGCTGTAACAGTACTCTTCAAAACGTACCGGACTGTTTTAACCTTGATAGCTGCATTAACTATCTGCCTGCCATACTATCCATAAAGCATCAGCTAATCGCTCTACCCAGGTGCAAAGTAGTCGTTCCATGTACAACGCCGTGGCAGCCAAAGTTAGATTTATTCCTGACTGTACGGTATGAAGTTTGTAGTGGAATGGCCATGAAAAACAATAATTCTCTTTTCGAGAAAACAAGGAGAAACGAGTTAGCGCTGCGATTCTATTAACAATCGCTAAGCCTCCGGTTGATAGCATTTCAGGCGCACACGCAGTCATTTTTATAAAATAGGTTGGCAACACTGACAACTGGAGTGCTTAGAGTCTGAAAACTTTAGACTCTAAACTTAGAGTCTAAAACTTTTAACTAAATAATAGGAGGATGTAATATATGCAATATTTTGGCAACCGACGGCATTGCCACCTAGCGGATCTTGGATTAGAAAGTCTCACAACACGCATTGTGACTAAGACGCTAACTACCAATATGCTCCTTATTAAAGCGGGAAATTTAGAAGCAAAGATATCAATTTATTCAATACCTTATTAATTGTTTTTATTGATTATCTCACCTGTTATAATGTTAATCGTGGACCAACAGAAATATCCATGAGGGTTGGATGTGTCCCGCAAGCCGTCTATTAAGAAGGATGGCTTCAAAAGGTATACAGCTTCTTTTATTCTTTCGTTTGAAAAGACGATCTTTATTTCTTCTCTGTTTCTGTTATATATAGTGTAACTCAGTAAGAAAGAGGAAATAGACAAGGAGAAATAAACAGCTAAAGTCTGTAAATTCCCCAAAATTAAAATTTCCGTAACAATCAAAAATGAACATTAGAATATATAAACCATTCACACATTAATATAACACTAATTTATATTCGTTTTACATTTTAGAAGGTAAACACGGTTTGGAAGGTTCCTGTATTTTTGTGAATTTTAGTACATTATAATTTTTGTTTCTTTTCAGTTAGCAACTGCGTATTGCAATATTAACGGAAATTGGCCTGTAAAAGAAATAACAAATTAGAAAATAAATGGATCATACAATTAGCCCTTAATTTTTCCAGATTGTGTATTTCTTTAAGGAGTTTTTATACCCAAGGACTATGTGACCCGTCAAAAGTCTATTCTTTCCAAAACACAAAGAGAAGGAATTTGGGAATGGCTATGGTCCACATCTGAGACGTCATCCCAACTTTAGTCTGGTGTAACAGAGGGAACACAGAAGAAACCTCACTCACGACGATCAACCATGGGACTGTACCACAAACTTCGCGAATGTGGAATGCGCTTAGAGACAAGAGCCCTAAACAAAATTCCCTTTTGGAGGGTCCCGAAATTCTAGTTACGCTACTGATTGCAAGCTCACTTCTACAGTAAATCGTCTGTCTGTCTTCAGGACATTGCGTTCCCGACAAAGAAAGCAGCAACCCTTGAATTGGCAAAGTCACCAGCACACGCTAAAAGAGCTTTCAGATTTCTCATACATCGATTTTCGGAAATATCAATATTCAAAAAAGATATAAGGAATTCCTAAATGAAATGATTCTATATATAAGATTTCCAACTAGCTTACCATATAAGACAGTCGATTTCCAATGTTCCTTTGATATGAAATCGACTTTTCGAATGATTGATTTTGAACTATTTTTTCGATATGTAATAGATATTTCTATCTGCGACATATTGATCGCTCTTCGATTCATCAGCAATATCGAAATTCGGAAATCTCGCACTTACAGATGTACACACACATATCTAACTCAAGCATGTGATTTGATTACATGTCTGGTGACTATGGTTTTAGTAGTTGAGGAAGGACTCGGTCCTTAGTTTCCAACTAACGGGAGGAGCACAGAGTAGAGTTATAATTGTGTTAAATCTACTACTGTATATCTCTGACAGGCGGTGTTTCCGAATTTGTTGTTATTGTTCTGACAAATACAATTGAACAAAGAACGAGATAAATACGCAGTTGAAAATTTAAGAGAAAGGAAATGTGTTACTACACTAAAATGAAAAGATTTTTATTTTTTTTTAAAAAAAAAAGACGAAAACAAAGCAAGTGGGTGTTAATATCGACATGCGAAAATAAAACAAAAGAAATTTAACTGAAAATAAAATAAAGAAATGGTTGTTTCTAAAATAGCGAGGGGGAAGCGAGACGGAAGGAAAGAGATGAGTTTACAGAGGAACTTGATCGCGTGCAGTCTTCCTGTGAATGTTTGTTGTTGCTATTACTGCTGCTGTGCTGTTATGTGGATGGATGTGTTGTATGATGATTCACAGAAAAGGGAGGAGTAAAAAGAAAATATGCTGTCCACCTGCATCCTCTTCGTAACAAAACACACCTGTTCTACCATATAATTGCAGACACGTTTGTTCAAATCTCGGAAATTTTCTAGTTAAGCTTTTGTGACACCGGCGTTGATTTTCTCTTGACGAGCTCCAAGTAGAGGTCAGCTATTATTCATCAACAGAAGCAATTACACAAACAGAGTCAATAGGTTTCACATGCGGCCTGGGTGACAATTCATCTTTAGCGGGACCCTGTCCCTCAATTTTTTTTACAACGATTTAATTTCACGATTTCCGTCTCTAGCGTCTTAACGAAAGCAAGTACAAAGAAACTGATTTCAGATTTGTATTTAGCGATAATCTGGTGACTCTCAAATTGGCAGATCCTTTTACATTTGCTTAGCTTTCTCCATTTTAAGATTTTTACTCTAGCGCCTCAATGGAACCAAGTAACGATAAACTGATTTCAGATCTGGGTTCAGTAACTTCAGTTTATTCAGGCGCTTTAAATCTGGTGACGCTAAAGCTGGCAGGTATTTTTCACTCGGTTAGCCCTTCTGCTTTTGAGAATTCACGCTAGTTCCTGCATTTGCCTGGTGAAAGATACTGAAAATCTACAGTCAGGATAGTCGGTGTGAGCGGAACTCAAGTCCGGTCCGCCTCGCCTATGCTTATTCGAAGTCAACGACCGTAATTGATGCACCACGGAGGCCGTGGATTTCCATTTTCTGTTGTTCCAGTAAAAATATTTTGTCTGTTCTTTCAGTTGAAATTTCTTGGGGACATTCATATCCTTGTATTCTACAGACCAGGGGCGTATTTATGTGGGCAATATTAGAAGTTTTATGCACAATGACTATAATTTTAGTCGTATTGATATTTAATATTGATATTAATTGATATATTTATATTGATATTTAATATACATTTCATATCCAGATATACCCTGGATCCCCTCCCCCAGAAACTTATGAACCACATCCAAAACCAACTTCTAGAAACGTGCCTGCTTTTTTTTGCCTATGTGCCTTTAAATCGAGTTTTTACAGAAGTACTTGCACACTGAATGTCTGCAATCTCTCCAGGCCATAGAACGCCGATAAACTAATGTTTCCCTCCTTTATATACTAACTTAGTTCTGGTCTCTTTACATAACATTTCCAACCCCATTTCGAGATGTGTTACAAGTATTCCAGTGGAAATATTTGAATATCTCTTTGGAATCCTAAGATGACCCTGATGTATGCATAGAATATTTTACCAAAATGTTCATCCTATGTGGCGCTCATTCCGTACAGCACCTTACTGAAATTCATATATACCAGGAATATGTTATGAATTGGAACATTCCTAGGATATCCAGAATGTCCTTAATATATAAGACGTATATCTGAATGAGTGGGATCAACGAATATGATAGGGACATTCGCAGCTATATGCTACCAAAATGAGTGTGCTAATGAATTACCCTTTCAGGACATTATCAGAATATTCTAGGGATTTTCTGGAAAATCCAACTTATAATATTCTCAAAGGTATATCCTCGGAATGTCATTTATTCCCAGGTGTTCTAGGCCTTCTACGTACATTGGGGATAGAATGGGATATTTCTGGAATAGCCTGTGCTATGTAGGATATACTAAGGATATTTCTTGCGATTTTCTAAGTATACTCTACGAACGTATGTAGAATTGTTTATTCTTTCGGAATAGCCTCAGAATGCACTAGACATGTTCTGGAAATTCCAATCTATCATATTCTTTTAATACTTTTAGAAGCATGATAGGAATCCGAAATATTCGGATGCATTTTACGCAATTAAGGATTTGAACGGAATATTCTTAATGCTCTCTGTTAGGTGGGTTCGTAGTTAAGCATTCTTTTCAACAAAATTGTCGGATACAATTCATTCCTTATTTATAAAAATCGCAATTTATTCAACCCAAACATTTGTTCTGACATTTGGTGATGTGTAATTAATTTTTTAAGATTTAATTACATATAGAACAAATTTAGTCGTATATTTTATGGACATGAAAGGTAGACACACGACTACAAAGAGGCGTTACACTGGCACCATAACCATCTATTTCATTGAAATAGAGCGTGGGGTTCGTGGGTTCTGTGCAAGGGAGCGCAAGAAGCGAGAAAATAAATTTAATAATGTTTTGTAAGTTAAGACTAATAAATTTCGAAGAAGGTATTTTATTGTGCTTACTGTTTTCATAATTACTTAAGTTAATGTAATTTGTTTAATAGCTTTTGGATAATGTAATTAGGATATTTATTATTGAATACAGGAAACCAACTGTCAGGTTTTGGAATATCAGGTTTTTGTGGGTCGTAGACTCCTAGACATGGTAAAAGGAGGGTCGCAGGATGAAAGAGGTTGAGAAACGCTGTAATGGAGGCTACACCCAATTTAGTTTTAGTAGTCGTATATTTATTTTGCCTTTTTCTAAAATATATTGTAATTAAGTTTATTATTAAGTTTCAGATACAGCTGGAGTTGCCATTTTACACAGAAACTAAATAACATTGCAACAAACTAAATAACATGAAATTAAATTTTAAACAACACATAACACAGCAATTGATATCACTAACATGACGATTATAATACACAAGAGGAATAACTCAGATATTTGTATTTAGCGTTCGATGGAAAGTGTTTTTAGATCCGAAAATATCGATATTTGAATCGAGATTATTATACATAATTACTAATCTGTGGAATAAGGAGCGCTGCAGTATACTTAGCCTAGGCGTGGTACAATGAAGGAGGTTATTATTTCTGGTTATTCGTAAGGGGACACGGAAGAAAAATTTAGATATCAACTCTTCAGTTCTAAGATTTCCGTTAAGTATCTTGTATAAGTACATCAAATCTGCCAGCTTGCGACGAAAAGAGGGAACGTGGAGACCAAGAACGGATAATAACTCGGGTTTGCTTAAGCTACGTACTGATGGTATTCTTTTTTTTACTATAGCAAGAAAAAAGTTCAGAACAGAATCAATATGAGATAGATTAGAAATACTAGCCATGTTCCAAATTGGGGAGCAATATTCAATTTTAGGGGAAATGAAGGTTTTGTAGAACATACTCATTGAATGAAGGTCCTTAATTTCTGAAAATCTATAGAGAAGACCAAGTAAGCGCATAGAACTGTTAGTAATAGAAGTCACATGATCAGCAAACAGAAGTTTTTCGTCAAATACCACTCCAAGGTCCTTTTGAGAAGAAACTTTAGCGATAGGATCATCTTCAATGATATAGGCAGATGGGATTTGATTCCTCTTTAAAGAAAATGTAAGAAAAGAAGATTTTGAGGGATTTATTTTCAAGTTCCACGCATCACACCAGTCCAAGAGGTCAGAGATGGAATTTTGGAGATCAGCAACATCCTGTAATGATCTGATTTCTCGAAATAATTTACAGCCGTCAGCAAAAAGAAGAATTTTTGGTTTTTGATGACGAGAGATAAGATGGGAGGTCGTCCATAGGCCTATATAGAAGGAAAAGGAGCGGACCCAAGATACAAAGGAGCGGGTCACTACCTTGAGGTACACCAGAGAGAACGGGAACAAAATTAGAAGATGATCCAGAAAGAACAACACGTTGTTCACGGCCAGTGAGATAGTCTCGCAATAATGAAAGGAAGTTACCATGGATATTAAATCGGTGAGTTAATTTATAAAGAAGATGATTACAATCAATTCTATCGAAAGCTTTATTAAGATCTAGATAGATGACATCAAGCTGTGTGTTATTGGACAGGGATTGGGTAGCATCAGAGAGTAATAAGGACAGGTTAGTAAGAGTGGAATTACCAGGAAGAAAGCCATGTTGAGCAAAGTCTAGATAAGGTGAGACAAAATTATAAAGTCTATCTTTGATGATTCTTTCACAAACCACAGATAAAATAGATAAAAGAGAAATGGGTCTGTATGAAGAGACATGGGTATTATCTCCAGATTTCAGAATAGGTATAATATTAGCCTGTTTCCAAGAAGAAGGAAATATACCTTCGGCAAAACACCTATTTAAAAGACGAGGAAAAGGGTAAGCCAATGATTCAGCAGCATTACGTAAAAAAATAGCACTAATGTTATCAGAGCCGGGAGAACGATTTAGAGGTAAAGAAGAAAGCAGATATTTTACCTCATCAGATGATGTACTTAATGAAGACAGTGAATGCGAACAGATCGGTTGAAGCTGAGGAGGCAGCAAAGGAGGAGAGTGGACACAGAAATTGTTAGAGAAGTATTCATTCAATAGATGTGCCCTCTTTTCACCAGCAGCTGTAGCCGAATCATAAATTAATTCTGTTGGAACACGTGACTGACATCTTCTAGAGTTTATGAGAGACCAAAATCTCTTACATATTTCAGATGTTACCTCGTCAATACTTTGCCCTAAGTAATTTCTTGGAGTAGCGCCTGATCTGGGAGAAAGAGCTATAAGTATGTGCATTAGGATGTTGCTTTCAAAGCTTCCATGCAAGTTTTTTATGGTTAATGGAAGAAGAACTCTGTTATACCCCACCAATGAAGGAATGTCACGTCCTCAAATTCTGGAACACACAGTCCAAATTTTAATCTTTTTATGATTAAGAAATTATATAAACTCTTCAATACTCTTCCCTTCCACCTCCAACAGATAATCATGGCAGATTCCCTGAAATGGAATGGGAAAGATAAGTAAGATGATGGTCATTCTTCGGTTTTTCTTTGCTGCAGCATAATTTCACCACAGCTGGTGGGATCGCCTCTTCTAAGTAGAAATGGATGTTTTCTTGCAATTGTTGTATCCATATCTACGCATAAATTGAATTTTCGCCTAATCAATATTCCGTACTCTATTCAAGATTTTACGTGAGAGAAGCATGATAAAATTAAATATCTTGGAGTAATATTCGATTTTAAACTATTATTTTGAAATTCCTACGTGCAGTCATATTCTACACTAATTAAAAGAATTAAATCATTTTTTTAAGATATAAGAGAACTAGATCCTTCATTTGAATCCTTATCTAACTTGGCCACGAATATTTTGATGCTCGAGAAAAGAAAAAAAATTAAATGATTGCCTCTATCTTTGAAACATAGTTCGTAATTGCACTGATAAACTCTGAACTACAATTGACACTTAAGTCTCACATGCCTTCATTTATTTGATAACACATGTAGCGTGAGATTTCCTCTATTGACAGAGGAAAATCAGTATAATTAGAAAGTCTCTTATATGGAGAATCAGCGCTTCCCAATCATGTCAGTAAGGTAATCAAAGACATAGAGGTACGGGGTGACCGATTTATCTGAAGACATTGAAATATCTCAAAAACTACGCATCGAAAAAAAAGTCATAATGAAATTCGTTCTTGTCCAAGGGAGCCAACCAATGATACCAAACTTGATGCCCCACGGACATAAAAATCTTAAATAGGAACTCCTATTTTTTTATTGCAGATCTGGATTCTCCAGAAAAAATTACATTAGTTAGACCTATCATTAAAGTCATTTTTTTCACAGATGGCACTGTAATCGTCAAAAATAAAAATGGGCAAAAGAAAACGTTTAAAATGGAGACAAATACACATCGGATCAGAAAAATAAAAATAAACGTGTGTAATCGTCTTAAAAGAGCTATCAAAAGACCAGAAGTGACCTCCCACCCTCTTTCCCTGAGCGTGAGGAAAGGAATTACTTTTAAATCTTAAATGGGAAACCCCATTTTCTTAATGTAGATTTTGATTCTTCAGGGAAAAAATCCATTGATTTGACCATATTATTGATGTAATTTCTTTCACAGGTGGCGCTGTAATCGACAGAAATAGAAAAAGTTAATTTTCACCACAATTGAATAGCTTTCATAAGCAAGAGTAGGAGAAGTCAGGTGAATATGAGCATAGTTAATGAAAAAGCGATGGTATCTCAAAAATGATTTACTACAAAATTGTCAAAATATGACTAAAAGTAAGGAAGATTCTTGTTTGAACAACACTAGAAAGTACAAAGTTGTACATACTCTGGTATCCGAGTAATGAAAAGGAAAGTAAGGTAAGTGTACAGTGTTCATATTTTCCAGTACAAAGGTAATATGAGGCCTGCATAGGGCATATATCTGGTGTAGTAAAAAGTAATCCATTATTTTGCCAATAGATGGTTTCAGTAATCTGTATCTCGCGTTGTATAAGTCCGATCGGGTTCTACGAGATGGCGTTCAAACGATGAGATTGCGTACAACAAACACTGTTCAGATAGTTGTGATGAGTTGACTCAGTGTTGTGTGAGCGCGCTTCAAAATAGACACTAGCAAAGAGAGAATACGCTATATTTTACAGTTTTTCTTCGATAAAGGTGAAAACGAAAGCCAGGCGGCTGAAAATGTGAATAGTGTTTATGGTCCTGATACTGTAACAGCCAATCACGCGCAATTTTGGTTTCGTCGATTCCGTGCCGGTAATTTTGACGTCAAAGATGTACCACGCACTGGAAGGCCACGTGTCGAACATGTCGATAAAATCATGGACATTGTCGCGTCCGACCGTCATGTAAGCACTGTTTCGATTGCCCAAGAGCTAAACATTGCACAAAAAACCGTGTGGGACCATTTGCATAAGGCTGGATACAAAAAGAAGCTTGATGTATGGGTGCCACACGAGTTAACGCAAAAAAACCTCATGGACCGAATTTCCATCTGCGATTCAGCAGCGAT